>CAUYSK010066720.1:0-56622 GCA_963575035.1 Avahi laniger
ATTACATCGAATCTCACCCTTCGGAAATAATCAATATTTATTTTACAGGCCGGGCGTGGTGGCTCATGCCTGTAATCCTTGCACTCTGGGAGGCCAAGGTGGGAGAATCACTTGAAGTCAGGAATTCGAGACCAGCCTGAGAAAGAGTGAGACTCTGTCTCTACTGAAAATAGAAAAAATTAGCCGGGCATGGAGGCACATGCCTGTAGTCCCAGCTACTCCGGAGGCTGAGGCAGGAGGATCGCCTGAGCCCAGGAGTCTGAGGTTGCTGTGAGCTAGGCTGAGCCCACGGCACTCACTCTAGCCTGGGCACCACAGTGAGACTCGTTCTCAAAAAAAAAAGGAACCAGCTGCCATTTGGCTTGTGTTTTGCGCCTCATAAAGAGGGCCCAGGCGCTGGACCCCTCCAAGGTGTCCTCATCGCAGGTGCTGAGGGGCCCGCGGAGGGCAGAAAGCCGAGCACCCTGGTGACAGGAGGGCTCGGCCCCGCGGGCTTCTCCCGCACATCCCAGCCCGCCCCGGCCACTGGCTCACGTTACCTGCCCTTCTCGTCCGTCTCATTCAAGAGCTTTCTCCGCCGGGCAAGGAACCACTGCACTTTCGCTACATCCCCCAGGAAGGCAGCTACGTGGAACTCTCCCAACCCTTTCCCTTGGATTCCGTAGCCCAGCTGTGGGGAGCAGGTGTCAACTCCGTCACTCCCGGCACAGCAGCCCCAACAGGACCACCGTGTGCTGGCCATCTTGCCGCCGAGGCCAAAGGCTGCTTCTGGGTAGAGCCTACCGCCTCCGAAGACACCTCAGCTCCCCCTCAGTTCTGTCCGCCTTCACAGCCCAAGGCTAGGAAGACAACTCAGTCAGACAGCAACTCCGAAGACCAGACTCCGCAGCTTCGCGCCTGCCACACCCGCAAAGCCAAAGCCGAGCCGTTAGACACAGTGCGCGTGCGCGTCTCAGACGGCAACGTCACTGCGCCTGCCCAACGGCTGAGAACTACTGGGCTGCGCATGCCCACGGCTGAGGCGCGGGAGGGCCAGGCTTCACAGAGCATGCGTGGAAGGTTCCAGAAATTCCTCCACCTCAGCTCAGGCAAGTACTTCTCCTCCGTGCTCACGGCGGTCTGGACAGGGGCGGGGACTTGAGGGGAGCAACCTCTGCAGCCCCCATCCGTCTGCGCCCCAGCAGCGCGCACCCTGGTGCCAGATGCCTCGGGCCATAGGCCTGGCTGCGGGCACAGTGCCAGAAAGCAGCTGCTCAGCTCCCATACCCGCTGCCACCAGTGGCCGGCGCAGGCCGAGGGGGAGCTGGCGCGGGGAGGTGGGGCCGTCGGGCGGAGGGTGCGAACACCACGGGACAGCACCAGTCATTGCCTGCACCGCCTCGGCGCGCACGCAGAGCTCGAGGTCCGGGGCGCTGGGCACTCCTGCCATCCTCGGGATCTATGCGGAGCAGTCGGTTCCCGCCCCTATGTGCTGCTGCCACAGCCTGGTTGACCACCGGGCTCGGCCCAGGTCTAGGCGCCTGGTCTGGGGATCAGTGATGCTGCAGGTGCCGCGAGACCGGGGGGTTCCAGGCGCCACTGCTTGTGCCCGGCATGTGAGCCACAGCCTTAACTGTGTTGCCAGTGCTGGCACTTCGGGCTCTTCCTGTGGTCCTCAATGTCCCCGAGCATCCCGCCCGCCTGGCCCGAGGGCCTGCCTGACTGCGCGGACCCACGCCTGCTCCTCCTTGGCCTGCAGCTGGAGCGAGGGGGCGGCGGCACTGGACACGCTGCAGAGGCCAGCATCGAGGATGAGCAGCTACAACCTGGCACTGTGCCTACTGTCGCCAGCTCGACGTCCTGGTGTGTCCCAGGCGAGCCCCCAGTCCAGGGCGGCAGGTGCAAGGTGAAGCTACGTGGGGTGGAAGGTGGGGCGTGGAAAGGGAGGGACAGAGGAGCGCTGGAAGACGGGCCAAAGGGCAGGAGGGGTCTTTATATATCTCTATCTCTGTCTATATGTATTTTGCAATTTTAATTTTTTTTAACAAAATGTAATTGAACATTTAGTAAACTCCCAAAAATTTAAATAAATTACTTTTCTCTGTCCTTGCCCCCGAATACTCAGTTTCTCCCTTGGTAACAATCTTTCTTCAGAAACCGGAAAGCATAGAAAGTTTCCTGAAAATTGGCTTTGCATTGAGAACTGCAGGACTTAAAGAAAATTAAGAAAACTGTGGCTGTTTCTGAAGGATTGAAGCGACCTGTTCCCATCAAGAGGCTTCTGCTACTCCATGAGCAGGGAGACAGGAGGCAGCTTCAGGAGAGATGGTGATAATTGAAGCAGTGAGATCCCGGAGAAAACAGGGGAAAGGAGACTTCGGCCTACAGGAAGGGTCAAGCTAGGACTGTCCCTCAGTACAGGTGCACCGGGAGCCGCTGGCTTGTGAAGGTAACCTTGTCTGTCCTCGCTTCGGGTAATGAACCCCTGATTTTTGTTCAGATGTGAGAGGCAGCAACTACTGACCCTGTGTTCTTATAAAATCTATTCACCCCCATGGAGTGGTGAACATTGCAACAAGTTTCTCTGACATTCTAATGAATAATATCCTTGTAGATTTCATTTTGCAGATTTTTGTTATACACTTTAAGAAGCACTTTATCTATTAGCATATTTAATCACTCCACACTCTTAAGAGTTTATTAAAGCATTTAAATCATGAGGATTTTTGTTTGTTTGTTTGTTTGTTTGTTTTTGAGACAGAGTCTTACTCTGTTGCCCGGACTAGAGTGCCATAGCATCAGCCTAGCTCACAGCAACTCCTGGGCTTGTGTGATCCTCCTGCCTCAGACTCCCAAGCAGCTGGGACTACGGGTGTGGCCACCATGCCCAGCTAATTTTTTCTATTTTTAGTTGCCTGGCTACTTTTTTTTTCTCTATTTTTTAGTAGAGAGAGATTCTCGCTCTTGCTCAGGCTGGTCTTGAAATCCTGACCTCAAGCAATCCTCCTGCCTCGGCCTCTCAAAGTGGTAGGATTAAATCATGAATATTGTGAGATTCATCTTCAGGAAGAATTTGCCCATAGTCACCATTGGTAAGTGGCAGATCATGGATATTGCTTGTCTTTTAAAAGAAGTTTTGTCATTATTTGGGTATGGAGAGGCAAGTAATACAGTTCAGATTAGAACTTGGGCAGGACTCAGAATTTCATATTTCAAATTTCGGATGGGAGTACACACCACCACGTGACCCGTGAAACAACAGCAGTTGCAGCCAAGCACCAGCAGGAGGTGGTATCTTTCTAGATTTCCACTGCCTTCTGGTGGAGCCACATGGTAAGTGAAAAGCAATCTAGTGGCAGGTTATTCCAGTCTGAGGCCAAACCACCCTGCTACCTACAACAATTGTTTTAAAATATAGGTGTAATTATTATTCAGGAATAATGAGGCCAACAGATCGGGGCGATTTACATTAAAAAGATAGTTTGTTATACTCATGCATCCAGAGAATTGGGCACACCACACCAGAGGAGGCCACATGGAGAAGCACCAGGCTCAGCAAGGATGCAGAGTGAGTAAAGGAAAAACGTGCACAAGAGCCTTGATTGTGGTTTCCCCAGGAAAGAGGGGGTGGGACAGGGAAGCAGGCTTAGGATTGGCTGGTTTGAATAATTTCAGTTTGAATAATTTTAGGCTCTGGGGCATAGGGTCTGTCTCTAGTTGTCTGGTACCTGGCCCTGGGGTGAATTGGGCAGGGGGATAGTGGCCTGGAGCGTGGAAGCCCAGGAGAGGAAGTGACTGGGATGTGGACTCTGGATTGATTAGTATGTGTATAAAAGGTAATCACAGGAGAGTTGTTTGCTGTGTCTGAGAATTGGCTAGATGTGGGAGGGGCAGTCCAGGGCCAGCAAGACCCTAAGGTGCTAAAGAATCAGAAAATATAAGGCATAGTTAATACGCTTGCCTATGATTACCCCAGATTTAGTTAAAATTTTGAGAGAAGAGTTTATGAATTCCCAAGCACAGATTTTACAATCACTGATCTGAAATCAGAATTAACATATCAGTTTCGAAGGCCCAGGTTATCCCACACACCTCATGAAATGTTCCTTAAAATTGAGGTCATCACGTGTTGAGACTGTACACGTCTCTGTGATGTGTCTGAAAGGCACATGCCGAGTCAGCCCAGAACAACCTTTGACTGGATCTCACACAGGGTGTGAACTTTTCATACACACAGCTGCCTTTTCCCATGTTGGCATCCTCTGCCATTGCCTGTAGACATTTGGGGGATGACAGAGGCTGAACCAGAAGGTATTCCATGTTTTTAGGAATGAGTGACCTTCGAAGATTTGGCTGTGGACTTCACCGAGAGAGAGTGGTCCCTGCTGGTCACATCTCAGAGGTGTGATGCTGGATAACATCAGTCACCTGGTGTCTCTGGGTGAGTCTTTCACCAGTCACTTTTTTAATCAAAAATAAGCAGAGTAATTTTTCATATTCCACATCCTTCTTTATTCTGATTTATACTGTCATTGCAACTGTGTATTTCCTAAATGGTAGGACACGTTGAAGAACATGATAAATATTTGTAGCATAGTGGTACAAATGACTGTGATAGGTTGCATTAAAGGTATGCTGTAGCATCCTACCATCAGCTTTGACATTTATCCTCTCAGGGTCATGATTTACTCCTCTGATTAATGATAACTATTCTTATCAATCAGCATGTTCATATTAGTGTGTGTGTACTTTTTAATTTTAGTTATAGTTATTTGAAACATAATCTCACTTTTGAAATCTCAATCACATGTGGTATTAAACCTATATTCATATTTTCTTCAGTATATTTCTGTCATTTTGCTGTACTAACAGCAACAACAAAACCCAGCAAAAACGCAAAACCTACAGTCATAATTTTCAAAGGCAAACATGAGGATTCAGCTCCATATTAACTGCATGAATGTGTGATTGGCTTTGTTATATTTACCTATAATTGGCTATATATCCCATTTGCTTTTTGAGTTTCCTGATAAATGTCCTCACTTGAAGGTAATAACTTTTATATTTTTATCTTGAATTAGTCACTATGTATTGTATGAAATATCCATCATTTGGTAAACACTTTGTTTCAAGCCCATTCAGCCTACCATTGAAGTAAAAGATTCTATTCGGAGTAGAGCAGTAAGAATGAAGGTTATACAAATATCCAGATCAGGTAAATTTTCCAACACAAATTTAACTCTGGAAGGAAGTACATTAAAGTATTTGAAATGCTCATGGTCTTCTTATTCCTAATTATTTCTTTTCCCCAAATTTGATGGAAGGATTTGATGTATATACTACAGACATTATTGTTGGTATCCACATTTGACAAAAAGACACTTACAAGCGTAAGGAAAAGAGATTTTAAAAATGCGAATTTTCACTCAGGTGTCTTTGCATTTATGTTCTGACATCTTAATGTTCCCAGTTTGGAATCAATCCTCATACTTGTTAGGGATCCACAGAGGTGAATTATGAGACTATGATTTTTCCAGTGTTTTAAATGCTTATTGGAATTCTGATCTTTACCTAGAGGAATGCCTTACTTGCTAACATGTCAGTTGTGTTTTCACTTTAATTATGTCATCTTAGTGCTGTTACAGTGATGATCTTAGGCCAGTCAGATGTTCTGATTAGCAGACTCTGTGTGTTGGGAGGGTGATATCTTTAATCATTAAAAATTAGGAAAGTAATTAACATCCCTTAATGACTATATGGTAGATGCAGACTTTAAAGACAGTGATTCTGAAACTTTTTGGCCTTAGGGTTCTTTTTACTATTAAAAATTATTGCATAGAGTTAACCAGCACCCTGTATTGGGTATTTATCATTCCCTTGAACTTTTAAAACATTTTGCTACATATGTGTATAGTTATGAATAATAGGTAGAATTTGTTTTCATATCCTAAAATTTAATGTAAATGACTGTACACTGTGTATATAATTCAGAAACTTTGTTTTGTTTGTTTAGCAATTATATTTTTTATATCTACATTGACACAAGTAGCTCTGATTTAATTTAAATTCTTCATGGGATTTCATCGTATGACTGTGACAGAATTAAACTCTCTTCATGGTGATAAAATAAAAATGATTGTGGATTCTAAAGAGCTTTTGTTTAAGTGGGCTAAATATATTGATATTAAGTATATTAGAAATTAAAACTGAAAAATTTAAAATACAAGTGTGCACACCATACATTCCAATAGCTGTTAGTATCCACCATATTGTGACCCATCAACCATTAGAGATACGACATTATGACACATCGAGTCTCAGAAAAACTCCACTGTACACTTATAAGAGAATGAGAATGAAAATGGCAAGTGTCATTTTTTATTATTTAACCTCTTGGACCCCCTGAATGAATCTGAGATTCTCAGATCACAATTTAGAACCACTGTTTTAAACCATATATATAGTTTATGGGTGTCAAATGATGAGTGACCCCTTGATAATGAAATGGTCTTTAAAGTTTCACTTCTACGTGTGTTTTTCTTTCTTGCTCTTTATTTTCACTTGTCTTAAAAAGCTTAAATTCAACCATTTTGTTTATAAAGATGAAAGTATTTTTGATATGTAGTCATTTCATATCTCTTGGCACTCTGAATTCTTGTGTGGGCTTAGACTTATCCTCTTTTTACATGGGAACAATTAAGTCACTTAAGACCATCATTTTTCATATAAATTTCTGATGTTTATCCAAGGCTTTCAGTGTGGTTTAGGCTGGAGCTGGAACCTGGAAATGTGGAAGGAAACCCTGCCCTCAGACCCCTCCCCAGGGAGTGGAACCTTCTATCTTGTGCCCAACTGTAAAGAGCGGCAGTTGAAAGCTGCCTGGCACCAGTCAGTGGGGTTCTTCTACTTGGGGACTCTAGCCTGAGTGGCCACCTTTGGCTTTTTAAGGACCCTTGTGCTGCCCCCAAGGAAGAGTTGTGCTCTGCTCGAGTCCAGACGGAGGCCGGAGTGGCTGACCTCACTTTGGTGGGGGACAGAGGTATCCTAGTGGCTTCTGATTCGGATGTTGTTGAATTGTGGGAGTTGGGTGAGAGTAAGATACTGACTGTCAGCAAGTTCTGCAAGTAGGAGCATGATGATCTTGTGTCTAGAGTCAGTGTTCTGAGCTCTGGCACACAGGATGTCAGCGGTGGCAAAGATTTTTGCATCTAGGTTTGAGACCCTGCTCAGCAAATGGCTGTGAATTCATGCTGAGCAGGTCACCTGTGCTGCCACCTCTCCCCTCTAGGACTCTGTTTCTCTCATGCAGTGTGGACAGTAGCGCTTTGCCCTGTGATACCCGCTGTCACAAGCAGGCATCCTGGGGGGCTGCAGTGTCTCTGGCTGCCTTCCTACCCCCTGGCTTGGCAGCTGCAGTAAGGTGAAGTCTCTGCCTTTGGTGATGAGACTGGGACTGTCTCCCTTGTGGACGCCAGCCTGGCCCCTCTCAGCGCAGACTGCTCACTTGCTGTGCTAGACTCAGACCTTTCCGAGGTGTTTAGAAACTGAGCCCACACAGACTTTGTGAGAGATGCTACTTGGTCTCCACTCAGTCACTCTCTGCTTTTACCCCTGCAGGCTGGGACCATCGGGTCATCCACCATACTGTGCCCACAGAACCTGTCCAGGCACCTGGACCTGAGAGTGCTACTAAGTAGATTGGATTGAAGACAAAAAGCAAGTTCCCCATGAATATTCATTTCTTTGCCCCTTGCCCCTCAGCTTGTGACACAGCATAGGAGCCTTCTGCGGTGTGTGGATACTCTAGACCTGCTCAGTAAATAGGCGTGGTCTCTCGGCCTGAGGGAGGCTGGATTCTGGGATTCTGCAGTCACAGGGAGGAAAAACTTCCTTGAAAATGTGCATATATGTGTGTCTGAGTGTGTAGGTCTATAGTTTTTGGTGGTGAGCGTAAAAAAAAAATCCATCTCTTTCCTTCCCTAAGCACTGACCCTCCCTTTTCCCAAGGAAAGTTGACAAGAGGGTTTTATGCTTCCCTTATGTAGCTGTCTGTCAGGAGTGGCCAGGTCTGGGTGGGGTATGGGATGTGGGCGTCTCTGGATTCTTGGAAGCAGATCTTATGTTACTCATAGAGATAGGATCAATTTTATTTTTGATAACACTTAATTTACCATTATCATGGGAAATGCTTCCAATCACGAAAATCCAGCCCAGCTCACTTTGAGGAAGAGGCAGGACATGCACAGTGTCACGCAACTCCTTACCATCAACTGGAATCAGAAGTGCATTTTATGACTGAATGAAAAGTTTGGCTGCTTCTCTTCCCCCACTCCTAATGGCATTGTGTCTACCAGAGAGGAGTGTTTCTGTCTTAGATGCCATAGAGCTAAGTTTGGGGAGGATGGAGAGCTTAAAGACATTTCAGCTAGGTTAGAAAACTGACACACGGATACAAAGAAGAAATCTTTGTCGCTTTTGCCACCAGAAAACAGCCGGGGCATGACCTTTTCTGCCTCTGGGCCCCTTTTTCTGGATATAGAAAGTCTGAATGCTTTGTAGACACCTAAGGTTTTTAATTCCAGCATCCAGAAGTGAATCAGAAATACTGGTTGGTGAAATAAAGAGTTTAAGTATTGTTTTAAAAAAAAAAGTAGAGTTCTTTGCTTTGGAGAAACAAAAAGTTCAACTTCAAAAAGACATGGAGGTTCACTTGCAGCTACTCTTTGTTTTTCCTGTTTATTAATTGTCTAATCCATTCTGATTTTCTACTTATGAAAAGCTCACGTATAATATGGAGTTGTCTAAATATGTAAGTGTGTGTAGAAATAGATTATTTCTACTATCTGAATGATAGGAGTTCAGGAAAACTTTCTCATAATCTTTGTTCCTTAATCGACCTAAGTCTCTCTCTCTGTCTTGGAATTGGCATATGAACTGGGAAACTAATTTAGCCATATACCATGTGACCTTGTGAACGATGATAAGCATAAAGGAAATTGTTAAAAAATGTAATAAATGGTAGGTTTTGTTTTTTCTGTTGACTTAAAGATGAATTGTATTTATTTAAGCAATAAAATGGGAACATATGGGAAGGAAGCAATGACTGAGAAGAGGTCTAAAAATGTATCCAGCCTTCAGAGTTGCAAAAAATATTCCCAAACAGAGGAATCTGTTTATTATACTTTCATGTATGCTAGTTTATCTGTTTAACTCAAACTGTTGGAATTTATAATTCTATTTTGACCATTTTAAATATTTTCGAAAACAAATATAAATACTTTCACATAATTTTTAAAATCACCACTGTAAAATATTTCTGTCAAATCAGACCTTTACCTTATATTGTTTATTATAGAGTATGGTAAATTTTGGCATGTATGATTTTATTATATAAGTAGCAATAATCCTCAGCCAAACGGAGTGGAAAGCTGAGATCTGTACATTGATTTTTAAAGGTAGACAAAAATCTAGAGATATTTTTCTTTAAAAGTAAAAGTGGATGAGGCCTCTCACCCCTTACTAAGGTATTAAATTACTTTGTGTAAATTACTTTTAATTTATCTAATTAATTTGATGAATTTATCTGCATCAACATTATGGAATTCTGTCATCTCTTTTGGTGTCATAAAATGCTAGGTAATGCCACTTTAGGAGATTGGAATGAATCATTTAATCTTTCCAGATTTTAATTCCATTATCAGTAGATACTGGGACAAAAAGTAGGTAATTACTTATACTTTATATCCCCTGCCTATAAAACTTTATCGTTATTGCATGTGAAATTTGGGAAGCATCTCATTTTCCGGAATTTCATACCAGCAACTCGACGGTTTCACTCTGCTCCTTGTGTTGTGGGAAACTTTGGTTTTAGTGAGCACCCTCACTTTTTTGATATCCCAGGATCCAAATGAAAAAAAAAAATGCTAAAAGAAAATGAGGAAAAGAGTAGCTTAGTACAAAGAGGGGAAGAGGGGAAGCCCCGCAATGTCACTTTCTCTGAATCTGCCTGTTTAAGGTAAAATTCAGGTGGTCAGGACAGAAAAGGACACATTTTGTGTCTTTGTATTTTTATTTCTGTTTCTGCCAATCAAACAGAGTGAAAATTCATATTAGATAATGAAGAGTGGATGAGCAACAAACGCACAAAATTAAGAAGGGCCCTTTTTGAAATTTTGTAAAATTTTGTTTCATTCACTTAAACAGAAATGAAGCAGAATTTACAAACATATCCATGATAAAATTATAATAATTGTGTTATAATTATATGATCATATATAAGGATAAAGCACAAAATATTTTAATGACTAAAATTATGACAATTAAACTGAGTCAAGTGATAAACATCAATGAAAGGAAAAAAGTTCTTTTTACTGAAAAAAGTAATAACAATAATTCTTAGTATGAAACTTTAATTAAAGGTTGAAGAACAAAGCAAGAAGCACAAAAGTAATGAAATGGAAGAACCAGAAAACCTGTGTGATGATGCCACTGATGACGATGACAAAGATGGATCAATTCAGCAAGGAAAGATTGGAAAAACTGATAATCAGCAATTTGCTGGGAAGGAGAATAAAGAGTGGGATAGGTAAGCCTGTTGCAGTATTTAACAGCACAGAATTATTACTGTATTATAAAACTAATCTTAATTTGGGCTAATATTCATGATTAATAAATTTTATACTTTTACTAGGGATATTCAGCCTTACCTAGAAATCAGAAAAATGCAAATTAACAAACAATGATATACCTTTTTTCCAATCATACTGATAATTTTTTTAAAAAATAATAACCAGTGTTGGGAAGTGTCAGAAAAATAGCAGTCTCATACACTGTTGGCAAATGCAATTGGTAAATCCTTTTTGAAGGGTAATTTAGAAGCATCTATCAAAATTTCAAATATGTGATTCCTTTAACCTAACAGCTTCATTGCTGGAACTAGATATTACAGGAAAACATGACTTGTGCAAACACACAAACATAGATGTTAGGGTCATTTATCATATATTATATGTAACATATAATAGTCCTATATATATAAAATATATATAACATATGTTAAGGATATATATTATGTGTATGATAAAGATATAAATTTATCTGTTTTTTGAAGCAGGAAATATACATTTCCTTATACGTTCTTGGTACTTCACAACTGTCTTCTGAATACATGAATTGATATGAGAACAGGGTGGAATTTTATAATTTTTTTCATTCTTTGTTAGTAGAATAATTAGAAAACATTGGCTTTTCTATATGGATTTTTTTAAAGTAGTGTTCCGGCCTTGCACATGAAGGAGGTAAAGACAAATGAAAATAAAAACTGGACCTCAGAAGAATCTGTGATGACATCAGTGTTTGAGGAGACCAGCTTATTAACTGGTGGCCTACTGCAAGTGGATGATGACAGCAGTTTAAGTGTAATAGATCAAGATGAGGGAAGGTAAAATCTATACGTTCTTTATTTCCCTGTGAAGGGATGTTAGCAGTGATTCCTTTTTTCTGGAAATAGAATAGTGTAGTCTGCCAAAGCTAGAGAATACTCAACTGTATCGGCGCTGCTGAAAGATTGATTAAAGTGAGGACTAGTGAATTTGACAAAGAGCAGTTTCAATAAATGGTAACCATGGAACCTTTGCTGTAGTGAATAAGCTTCGATAACTTGAGTTGACAACTCAAGAGTTTGTACTGGAAGAGGCAATAGAGAAGTGGGTGGTAAGTGAAGAAGAATGTGGGATTCAAGGGAGTTTTCTTTCTATTTTTATTTTAAATTAGAAGCTATTAGAGTATGTTTGTGTGCTGTTGGGAATGATCCAGTAGAGAAGAACATGTTTATGAAATTTAATTTTCTTTGTATGTCTAAACATTAGAAAGGTCGGTATGTTATCTTTCAAAGATTTGTGGTAAACTAATTGTCCATAGTACTTCATGTATAGTTTTATGGTAAATGATTGTTTCTTTCAGAATTGGTTCAGAAATGAAATATTGTAATATAACTGAACATGCAAATGATGACCTAAAAGTTAAGCTGTCATATATAAATTTTTAACAATGATGTAATAATAAACATATGAACACTTAGGCCATACTGAACAGAAAACATTCCTTGATAATTATATATGTTACAGTACTTTAGATGGTAGCATCATGAATAGCTATGATTTTGTAAGGAAATTTAAAATATCAGATGTATCAGCTTTATTGTTGTTTAGATTCTAGGGAAAAGAGGAGGATTTGTTCACGTATAATAGAAAAGCAAACTATTGATAATCTATTGCAGATTATTAGTTTGTGATTATAAAGTTCTACAGTATAAAAAGCATGTTTCCCTGTACCAACAGTGTCATTGACATATATTGTGTGCTCATCAAGTATATGTTAAATGCATGAATAGACAGTTGAATAGATGAGTGAATGCCTGTTGATTAATTTCTTTAGAAATAATTTTTAGTTTATTGAAAAGATGCCTAGTTATAAAGTTTTTATTTAAAAAATAGTTGCAATATTCAGAAATTATTATTTATAATTATAGCCAGAAATGGAATGATTATATGGATTCCTCTGCTGTTGTGTCTCTTAAAAACACTGAAAAATAAATATTGCTTTCACAGCATATGTGAAATGAATGATTTGGAGCTACATATCTTGGGTTTGAATGCTGGATCTGCTACTGACCAGCTATGTGGGTTTGGACAAGTTACTTGAACTTTCTGTTCCTATTTTCTTTCTTTATAAAATACGTAATATGTTATCTACCTCACAAAATTGTTGTGACTGTTAAATTGAGTTTCACACATGTACAGTGCTTAGAATAATGCATAGTAACTGCATAGTAAATCCTGAAAATGCTAATATCATCATTTCAAAAGGTTTTCCCTCATATAAAGACTGAATATTTTCTAAATAGATATCTGTGCCAGTAAAAAGCTTGTCTTTTCTGAAAAGGACAATAGCAACAAAAAAAAACCCTGGTATATTTATTTCTATCAGATAATGCAAGTAATATGTTTTTCCTAAGTGCAGAAATTTTATATTAAAAAGCAATAGTTGTAGATATTCTTCGTATTTTATTTAATGTATATTTGTTATTTACCTAGAATGAATTATTTGTCTTTTTAGGTCTGCAAAGGAAGCATCTGAGGAAAAGGACACGGTATTGTAAAAAATAATCAAAAATATTATTGTTAAAAATACATTATAAAAGGTAGGGTGAAAAAACAGAATCTTTTTTGTGAGGACATTGCCTTTGAAAAAGTGATTAAGAAACAATAGCCATTGATATGCGTATCCTTTTAACAAAAATCAGTTATTTTATGAAGTATCTCTGTTGCTCATATAAAAAGATGTATAATGACTATTTCTGTGCATTTAGTATGTGCTATAAATATTTTGGGGACATTTTGAAATAGTGTCATTTATTTTATAGGTCAAAACGCAAATACTTGCTAGGGATGACCTTGATGTCTTAACTCAGTCATCTGAAATAGTCTCAGAGAATTGTGAGTTGCCTTCCTGGAATTGCAAGAACATTATATCGCTCATTGAACAACTTGGAATGGATTGTAAAGGTAGGACCGTGGCATAAGTACTCGTATCCTGTAGTAGTGTGTGCACACATTGCTCAGCACTGCACCATAAAGCACTCATACTTTTTCGTATACTCATATAAGAAATATGCTTTGTGTTAAAATAGAATAACTGCGGTATATTGTACACTCAGCCAAAATTCCACTGTGCTTTTTTTTTCTCAGTGCGAGTGGCACTCCCCAGCGTCTTTGTTGGCTCTGCTTCTCTCCTACGCCTTTGTCCAAGTCCGTGTTACCATTATCTCCCAGCTGGAATACTGCAATAACCTTAGAACCGTTTTCTCTGCTACCCCACCTCCTGAAACCCTGGTCTGCTCTGCAACCATAGTTATATATTTAAAAAAAAAATGCAGATCTGATCATGTTACCCCCTTGCTTAAAACGCAGCTACCACTTCTCACTGCTATAAGGTTAGAGATCTCAGTCCTCTGGTTTTATCCTGCGTCATTCCATGCCCTTCTTACTCTCTGGGTCCCAGACCCTGTCTTAGGTGTTTGTATCTGCTGTCAGTAGCTTTAGTGGGGTATAATTGATGTACGGTAAACTGCACATATATAAAATATACAATTTGATAAGTTTCTGTGTGTGTATACACATGCAAAGCCATTACCGTAATCAAGAGAGTTAGCACATCCATCACAACAGTCTCCTCATGCCCCTTTAAATTCCCTTGTTAAAAAAACTAATAAATTGTTTTCCAAAGTATTTGTACCATTTTCCATTTACATCAGCAGTATATGAGAGTTCTAGTTGCTCTGTATTATCACAATACTTAGAATTGCCAGTTATTTTTTTTATTTTTTGTTTTTAGCCATTCTGATGTGCATGTATTCTGCATATCATTATGGTTTTAATGTGTAGTCCCCTAATGACTAATAAAGTTGAACATTGTCCCATGTGCTTATTTTTCATCTGTTCATCTTCTTTAGTGACGTGTTTCTTCAGATCTTTTCCCATTTAACAAATTAGGTTTTTTATTATTTGTTGAGTTTTAAGAGTTCTTTATATATTCTGGATACTATTCCTTTATTAGCTGTGTGTTTTGCAAGGTTTATTTTTCAGTTTGTGGCTTGACTATTCTCTTAGTATCTTTTGAAAGGCTGAATTGTTTTATTTTGATAAAGTCCATTTTATCTGTTTGTTCAATTATGGGTTTAGCTTTTTGTGTCATATCCACGAAATCTTTGCCTAGCACAAAGTTACAAAGATTTCTCCTATGCTTTCTTTTAGAAATTTTATAGTTTCAGTTCTTATGTTTAGATCTATGCTGCGTCTTCCTTTTCGTTTATGATTTGAGGTGTGGATTCAGACTTTCAGGTTCATCACTGCAACTCAGGGAACGTGGTAAACTCCACCTCAACTTTTCTTCCTGTGTCCGTCAAGGCAGGGAGCTGGGGCATTCCTAAGGCTTATTTCATTTGTTTTCCGTCTTTCAGGGATCATTGTCTTCAGTTGACTGAAGTCCACTGTCTTGAAAATCATTGTTTTATGTATTCTGTCTGTTTGGTTTTGATTGTTTCAGATAAGAAGGACAATCAGTACCTGTTACTCCATTGTGGCCGGAGCAGAGTGCAATAGAGCTTCAACACATGCTGTCGACTCACTAGAATGCTTTTCTTCCCCCTTTGCTTAACTGCTTCCTTCTCATCCTTCACTTCTCAGCATTGCCATGTCTTCCCTGGGTGCGCTAGGGATCAAATTCTCTTAAGTGATCACAGAACTCTGTTTTCCTATAGCATCTGTCTGAATTTATAATTGTTACTTTTTTGTTTTTGTCTTCACTACACTTTAAGCTAAACAAGAGCAGAGGTCTTGTCTGTTTTATCTGCAGAGCTTAATATAGTCTACTTTATGCACACTCAATAAATACTTGTTCAGTGTATGAATGAGTGAATGTTAAAATGCACAGTCCTTTATATCCAAAACGTACTGATATATTTTATTTCTAACGTTTTATTCTCCCCGAGACAGATTCTGTTAGCCTATTGAAAATCCAGGATGCAGTTCTTTCATATGAAAGATTAATAGAACTTAAAAAAAATCACTGTGAACAACTTACAGTAAAAATCAAAAAAATGGAAAATAAGGTTAATGTACTACAAAAGGAGCTATCTGAAACAAAAGAGATAAAATCACAATTAGAGTACCAAAAAGTTTCTTGGGAGCAAGAAGTTTGCAGTTTGAGGTATGGCATCTTTCTTTTAAAGAAATATTTGAACTTTTGCTTTATATTTAAGATATGTAGGAGAATTTTTGTAATTATTGATTTACCTTCTGGGATTTAACAGGAGAAAATGTCTTAATCTTATACAATGTGAAATTTTTGGAAATAATATAATGAGTTTTTAACTTGAATATTTCTACCACTAATTAAATGCATATTCTTTTAAATTATAATTTTATTGGCTATATAGAAGTCTACCATATAGAAATCTCATTATTTAACAAATCATATTTTGGGTTTTAAAATTTTTGTATTATAATTAATGCTGCAAGGAACATCTTTTTTGTGTCTTTTTTTACATTTTTAATTATTTCTAATAAATTCTTCAATATAGCATTATTTGGTTAAAGTATACAAATGTTTTAAAAAAGGTCTTTGATCAATATTTTTAAATTGTTCTTAAGAATGTCTGCATTAATTTACAATACAATCAACAGAGTAAGAATATGCCATTTTTCTCAATGCAGAATAATTTTTTAAACATTGTTTTATTCTTAATATGCATGGAATAAAAAGTAAAATGGGAAATGATTACTGATTAGCTTATTCAACATGTGTTTCCTTATCCTATACAGATAAAATTAATTTGAAGTTCTGTGTTGAAAATGCATATTATTTTTATTATTTAATTAGATATTAGATCTTATTCCAAAGTGACTTTAAAATTCTTTATAAAATACATAATAATCAGCAAGATAAACTGAATGTATTACAAAAGAAGAAACATAAGAAGTGTGAAGTAACAGATATTAAAATCCTTAGCCTAGTCTTGATTTATAGTAATCTGCAGGTATATGTTGTGTTAAAGACCTCCAAAGGTGCTTCTTTTACACTGTAAATCATTTTTAGGGATACCTGCACTATTTCATGAAGATTAAAATTTATTTCTAGTGAATTGATAAACTTGTTCATAAAAAGTAACTTCTTTTAAATTAATTACCTCTAAATGATCTATCCTAATTGAGGAGTATTTATGACTGGTCAGGAAAAAAAGGTAATTTTCAACTTGCAATTTAACCGTATAATTTTCAGTATCTTTTTTGTAATATTTACCAGAGTGACTAGTATCAGAAACTTACCAATTGGAAGAATGTTCTTTCATCACTACTTTTCAAGTATATATGTCCTTGGAAGAATTGAAGTGAGAAACTAAAAACATGAAAACTAGGAAAAAAATTTTCAAGTGCATAGAAATTTTTTTAGAACAATAAGCCAACACATGAAGAGTCAGGTCAGAAAATGATTTTTTTTATTTTATAACAAAATGAATTTTAAGGTAAGTTATTTAATTTCAGATTTACCTTAAAACAAGAAGAAGAGAAGAAAAGAAATGCCTATATGCTGTATGAAAAAGTCAGGGAACAGTTAAGAAAAAAAGAAGAGGAATACAGCAAAGAAGTTGAAGTGAAACAACAACTTGAACTGACTCTGAGGACGCTAAATATGGAATTGAGGACAGTCAGAAATAATTTGGATCAGGTGAAAATTTTATACTTCTAACTTTATTTCATCAATAATACTTACAATAGTCCTATGATTTGATATATGTCATTTACATTTAAAACAAACCAAAAAGGTTATCTCATCTTAAAAATGAACTATGACATTGATAGCTAAAATTATTTATTATAAATCTTGTCATCTAATGGATGTTCAGTATATGTTTTCCAAATGAAGGAATGGAGGGTAAGTTGAATTTAATTACTAACATAAATGTTAATTTAGGTATTTTTATGTTAGAATACAAGCAAAATAGCTTTGAACCTGTAATGAAACTATTCTAATGTTTTGTAAAGAAATTTTTTTCACAATACTGTAATTACTCTATTTAAGAACTTTTATTTTTGCTCTGATCAATTTAACTCTGCCATTTATGCAATTAAAATTTGAGTAATTCATGAGGGATAAAGGTCCTTGCATTTTAATAGGCTCCGTACTTTTAACAGTTTTTTTTTAAGATTCTGCTTTTAATTAACCTTTTGGACTTTTTTTCCAATGCTGTTAGACCAAAAACTTAATATCTCTCCAGGTTATACAAGAGCGAAATGATACCCAGAGGCAACTTTCTCAAGAACAGAATGCTAAAATAATGCAAGATGAGATTCTGAACAATCACCTTTGCAAACAAAAGAACCTAGAAATGGCTCTAAAGAAAATGAATTCTGAGGTATTTTCTTTAGTCATTGTCACATATCTGTGTTTATGTATTTGTATGTGTGTATATTTAGAAAAACAACTATATGCATCTTGGAAAGTATAGAGGATTTTTAAGCGATACATGTGTGTATATGTATTTTGGGGTGGGAGTGGGGTGGTATTTTTGGCCCATTGCAGACAGCAATGTTCTCCATTCAGCTCCATTTGTCTGCAACACTTACGATGGCCTCATCCAAAGAAGAGGCTTTTAATATTTTCTAAAGGAATTGATGAACTTACCATTATCTCAAAACCCTTGCTACTAACAATAAATGTTCTAGTTTTTGGAAGTTATTTTATTCCCTTGACATATTAATGCAGAAGTTAGTTCATTATTTCCTCCGATAGGTAAGGAGGAAACTGATAGCCAGTTCATAGACCATATTTTTGATGTTATTCTTCTCACTTTTGAGAAGAATAACAGTTTCTTCCTTGTGGTATCTTATTTCAGTACAAGGAGCTTTGAAAACAATGGTATGCCATAATATATACTGAGTAATAATTTATTGGTAAGTATCTTGGTCCTAGTAAAATAGTTAACTGTATTTTCCCTTATTTTACATTGATTACTGTTGCAAGCATTATGAAGAGAAAACAAAAGATATTGCAATAGCAAATAGTCTCATGATTTTCTAAGAGCTCTTCGAGTAAGATAAAATTATATTTTATATATTTTATTTTATATATTTTAAATATTTTAAATATTTTATATTTTAAATGTTATATTTTTAAATTATTTTATATATTTTATATAAAATTTATATTTTATATTATTTGCCATTAGTGTTTTGAAATAAAAGACATCTTTAATATTTATATATTTACACCACAAAAGTAACCCTGATTTGGTGGATGATCACTGGAAGTAGAGTCAGAAACTAGGGAACATCCTGCAGCTTGATTTCATTTTTAACCTCTCCTTTTCAGAATTGTGATAACCAAATGAATTCATTGATGTGTATAGAAGTGCTTAGTGCAATGCCTAGAATTTGTCAATAAATGTAATTCTTATAACTGATTATAAAAATGTCAGAAAAGTAGAGTTTCTATAGAATATTCTCAGGAAATAGGAACTTAAAGAAATTTAGGAAATTTCGTCTGTCCAAATATATGCAGAGCTAAGACTCTTACTATAAGGTAGTGTATAGGTCAGATATCTGAATGTAAACTCAATTTTTTAATGGAGTCAAATTTGTTAATGTTTTATTTTATGCCTTAGAGTTTGTTGTAATTCAGAGAAAGGTTTTCCAATTCTGAGATTCTTAAAAATTCTCTAGTGATTTAATTTTTACTTTCATGAATTCATTGTCTTCAAATAAAGTTTTGAACTTTTGGGAATTTATGCTCTATAAAGTTTAAGGTTTTGATCCAACTTTTTGTCCAGTTGGATATCCACTTATTGTAGACCTGTGATTGTATAAATGTACAGGGTATTCTTTAATTTCAGAGAAAATCACGATATGCCTTTTCATTGAGTGCTAGCTAAAAGGGTTTTTGTTGTTGTTGTTGTTTTACTTAGATTTCTCATAGTCATGAAAAAGAAAAAGATCTGTTGCATAAAAATCACATGTTGGAGAATGAAATTGCCGGGCTGAGAATGGAAATAGACACAATAAAAAAACATACACGGGAAATAGAAAAGAAATATTTCAAGGACATTAAAATGGTGAAAGAAAAGAATGATGACCTTCAAAACACCGTGAAACTGAATGAGGAAGCATTAACAAAAACAGTGTCCCAGTATAGTGGACAACTGCATATTCTGACAACTGAGAACACGATGCTGAATTCTAAACTGAAGAATGAAAAACAAAACAAGGAAAGACTGGAAACAGAAGTTGAATCGTACCGTTCTGGACTGGCTGCTGAGTTATGTGATCGTGATGAAAGTCAGATACTAAAAAGACACTTAGAACTTAGTTTCCAGAGAGCACGAGATGAATGGTTTGAGTTACAGGACAAGATTAATCGTGACATATCTAACCTAAAAGATAAAAATGTGAATCTTTCTCAGCAACTTCCTAAAGCTAAATGTAAATTCAATAGCCTAGAAATTGAGCTCAGTCACACGAGAGATACTGTCCGACAAAATACTTCGGTTTTAGAGCTTGTACAAGGAGACCTTAGCCAAACACAGTGTCAAATGGAGGAAATTGAACATATGTATCAAAATGAACAAGGTAAAGTTAATAAACACGTGGGAAAGGAATCTGTAAATGAGGGATTGTCTCAACTACACAGTGAAAATATGTTGCTTCGACAGCAATTGGAAGATGCTCACAACAAAGCTGATGATAACAAAAAGAAATTAATTAAAATCCAAGACCAATGTCACGCTATTGTAAAAAATCATCAAGCTGAAGGTGAAAAGCAAAAGCTTGTGCTACAAGAGAGAAATGAGTTAATCCATGAGTGTAATCAGTTAAAAGAAAGACTGCACCAATATGAAAAAGAGGAAGCAAAAAGAGAAGTAAATATCAAGAAATATAAATATTTTTCAACTTTGTGATAGAAAATTTAAAATATTTGGTTATGGTTAAATGTTGAATCTAGTTGAATACAAAAATATATAGATTATAAATGTATTTGCTATATCAGCACAGAAACATACCTTCTTTCCAGCAAATAAGAGCTGAGAGTTGCTTTACTTTGAGTAAAGACATTGTATCACCTGTGAAATTTTAAGAAGTTAAGTTATAAATTATTAATAGATATAGACTAATATTAATAATGTATTCTTATACTGCTGATATAATAGTTTTAATGTCTTTATGTTGCCACATTTTGAGACCATAATGAAGCAGACAAGCAGAAAATTTCGTACCTGAAATGAGTATTTTGGAATTAAGTGAATTAAGTGGATTACTTCGACAGTTAATTCCAGACTTTTCAGATGTATGGAAGTGTATTGCTATACCTCATAATGATTTTCCATCAGTAGCTTTTCATATAGCTTAGTTACTATAATTTTATTTTTAATCATGTCAATTTGACTTAAGTCTAAAAGTATTTCAATCTCAAATTATGTATTGTTATGACTCTCAGTTCTTTAAAGGCAGCTACTTTTTATTAAATCATAATTTGGGACAAATATGGTGAACTTTAACAAAACCATAATTGATTTAATCTTCCCACTGGTATTTATAATTTACTTTGAATATTCTTGTAAATAATTTGCCCACTATTTTCATTTCAAGGCAAAATGACCATCATTTGGATATAATGGATATGACTTTGTCCAGTACAAGAATAGTTGTAGCTATCCGTGATTTATTAGTTTAGCATTGGGTCCCTGTTTTCAGAACAGTGAGGGGTGGCAGGATTCACATCTAGCAGAAATGCAGTGAGTGGGGGAGAGAGTTGTAGGAGCTTGAGGTCAGAGAGGGAGGTAGAGGCCAGGTTACCTAGAGTCTTGAAGACCATCAGAATTTTACCTTTATTCTGAGATAGGAATCTGTTGGATTTGAGCAGACGACTGAACATGTGAGGAACTCTGAGATTGATTTGGGCTTTTAATAAAGAAGAGGAAAAATATTTCACAGTGTAGACTTTGCCACCACCAGTGTCACCCACATACTTATTTCTTTTCAAGACTTGGGTTGGTTGGTAAGCATTTCACAGTCACAGGGGACGAATGAATAATGGGCTGAATCTGTTGTCTGAGTGACAGAATACCAACTTAGCAGGATGGTAACACCTTCTGTGACCTTAACTGTAAATGGGAATGTGTGCACATGAGGAAAAGGAGGTTAATTGGTATGTGGTGGTAATTTTCAAAGTATATATGTAAGAGTTAAATATTATTAACATGATTAAATAATAAGGTGATTTATAACATCAGTAACAAGATTATCTTATCAGGTAGTTCTGAGACAATGTCAGCAAGAACGGGACGTTACCCTGAAAAATCGACCTGGGTCAGAGGCTTCACTAGAGGTTGCATCCCATAGTCACACTCCTGTAGAAGATGAGACAGAGGATTCAAAGAAGAAATTAGATCAGAGCAGAGGCCAAGTACGTATTGAATTTAACATGTCAACAGTGAATCAGTAGCTGGGTGAATAACAAAGTGTTTTAGCACATTAATTTCTGTGGCAGCTTTCTTTTTTATTTTCATGATAATTAATTTTATTATAATTTTAGTATCTTTATAATGCACTTATTAAAGTCTGACTTTCATTCTGCCATTTTATTTCCTCAATAAAAATATTGAGGAAATATTTTTCCTCAATATTTACCGTTAGGAATGTTGAGAATCATACATCCTTTCCAACATAAGCTGAGAGACATTTTTTCTGTTAAACAGTATTTTTTAGTGATTTCTCTATTGCCATGGTGAGGCAAGCTAGATTAAATTAGAGGATAATGTTCAATGAAATTTTCCAGAGAATTGTCTTATTATCGTTACTTTTATCAATGGATACAAAATCTCTGTATATTTATTTCATGGATTTCAGGATGACTTGTACAGATCTGTTCTCCAAAATGCGTATGTTTAGGTTAATTTATAAACTATTTGAAAAGAGAGGCATGTTCATTTCTCTGTCATTTTAAATATATTATAAAAGCGTAGAAATATTCAGATCATGTATGGTATGTATATCCAAAATACAGAAACATAGTGTTAAGAGAATTATCTACATGCTACCATTGAGTTTTTAAAAACAACTTTATTGAGATATAATACACATACCACACAGTTCATCCATGTAAAATGTACAACACACTGTCTCATAAACAGCAGTCCCCAACTTTTTTGGAATCAGGGACCAGTTTCATGAAAGACAATTTTTCCACAGATCTTTGGGGGAAGTGAGGGGATGGTTTCAGGATGATTCAAGCACATTACATTTATTGTGCAGTCAGACCTCTCTGCTAATGATAATCTGTATTTGCAGCCGCTCCGCATTGCTAGCATCACCACCTCAGCTCCACCTCAGATCATCAGGCATTAGATTCTCATAAGGACACACAACCTAGATCCCTCACATGCACAGTTTATGGTAGGGTTCGTGCTCCCATGAGAATCTAGTGCTGCCACTGATCTGACAGGAGGCTGAGCTCAGGTGCTGATGCAAGCAATGGGCGGTGGCCGTGAATACAGATGAAGCTTCCCTCGCTCACCTGCTGCTCACCTCCTGCTGTGCAGTTCCTAACAGGCCATAGACCAGTACCAGTCAGCGGCCCAGGGGTTGGGGACCGAAGTCTTAATATATTCACAGAGTTGTGTAACCATCTCCATAGTCAATTTTAGAACATTTTCATTACTCTGAAAATCCTTCATGTTTTAGTTGTTATTTTTTATGGGCAGCAACCCATATTTAGTATCAGTGTCTGCATCAGTTACCTATTGCTGTATAATAAACCTCAAAATTCATAGTCTCAAAACATTTATTTTGTTCACAGTCTGCAGTTTTAGGCAACGCTTAGTGGGGCCAGCTCATTTCTCCTCCACTTGGCATCGGCTGTGGTGACTTGACATTGGGGACTAGAATCACTGAAAAGCTTGTTCATTCACGTGTCAGCCGCAGCTGGGTTTTGGCTGGGACTGGAGCTGGGGCAGTCGGCTGGAACAACCTGCACAAGGATGCACCGTGTGACGGGGGCTTCCTCACAGTATGGTGGCTGGATTCTAAGGACAAGCTTCCCTAGAGGGAGAAAGTCAGGTGGAAGCTGTGTTACATCTTCTAATCTAACCTTAGCAGTCATACGGCAGTTCCACCCTATCATATTCACTAGGATCCACTTACTAAGACCGGCTCATGTTCAGGGGAGGAAATGTCATGGGAGAAATGTGAAACAATTTGTAGACATTTTAAAACCACCACTCCACTCACCTTTTTAAAGTCAAATAATCATTACATCTAAAGTACAGTAGGTCCCTCCATCTCTGTACCACTGCAATTCCAACAAGGTTTTTGTTGTCGTTGCTATTGTTGATTATGCTCCCTTATTTTGTGTAAAGTAACAAAGGATTAAACCATAGTGTTATTGAATTAAGACATTTTTGTTTTAAAAAAAATATAGATCATGTCACAAAACTTTTTACTGGGAGATGATTGCCTCTTAACCCCAAGAATTATTGCATTTTGGAATGCAATTCAAATGAGCATAAAACATTTGCTGTTCACATAAAAAGACTTATAGCGTTAGAATCTGTATTTACAGATTCATTTTATTAGAGTCTTATTTTATGTTTACTTTTTATTTTATTTTTTTGTAGAGGTGGAGTCTCACTGTGTTGCTCAGGCTAGTCTCAAACTCCTGGGCTCAAGCTATCCTCCTTTCTTGGCCTCCCAAAGTGCTGGGATTACATGTGTGAGCCACCGCGCTCGGCATTATTTTCAAAGTCTTATTCCGGAAACCATTTGTTGACTCGGGCCTAAACTTTCTTTAGAAATTATGGGAAGTGATGATTGGGATTAAGGAGTAAGAGATTTTCTACTAAGAGGTGACTTAGAATCATTTTAAGGAGGAAAGACATGAAACAATCATGGAAAAAGAAAAGTCAAAGATCAAGTGCAAATGTTGCATGGCAATGATGACAGTAAAGAATATATTTTTGTGACTCCTGGTGGTTTTAACTTTGTTCCTGATTTTCTGAATAATTCTAGGGCCCATATTTTAAGAATCTACTGTAGTATAGACAACATTTTATTGGAACTGAATTTATTTCAAAACTTGTCAGTATTGTGTTAGTAGATCATTCTCAACCTACTTCCTTCATTACCAACTATGTAATTTTATTCATGTAGATTGATAATCTTACAGCAGAACTGCAAACTGTATCTTTAAAATGTCAACATCTGAAGGCAAAGAATCAAATTCTTCAACAGGAGTTATTGTCTATGAAAACAATACAGAAGAAATGTGAAAAACTACAGAAGAAGAAGAATAACTTGGAACAGGAAGTAGTAAACCTCAGAAGTCATATGGGAATGAATATGGTAGAACGTGGACAAGTAGAAGAGTATAAACGGGAAATTGAAGAAAGAGCAAGACAGGATATAGTAGAAAAATTAAAAGAAGTCAATCTGTTCTTACAGGTTAGTTTATCTGTAAGGTACGTTCATTGATTTCACTGCAGATTATATTTTGGATATGTATTTCTGTTTCCTCTAGTTTTCTTATAACAATTTGTTTTGTAGATTTCTAGAAGGAAGGTGACATCTGTTTCTCCCTTTAAATTTTTCAGTTTCCATTATTATAAGTAAATCAGACTGATGATTCTCTAACAAGATTATCAAGAACAGCTGGCATAAAACCAAGGCTATTAGGAAAAGAAAAAAAAAACTGATTTAGAAATTAGACCATGCACTTTACTAGTTCTTAAGTTATATTGTTCAAACTAAAAATTTTAAGTTGATTCTGTTATTCTTTGGATTATCAGATTACATGAAATACTAACATAAGAATTATTATATTTTTTATAATTCAGATTAAATTATCAATTTAGCTGATATTGATAAATATTTTGAACTTTAGCTTCTTTTTTTACGTATTTAAAATTGCCTCTCTGAATCACTGACTAAAATCTAAAGTTGACAAATATCCACTAATTATTTGAGTTATTATTTTTAAAATTTATCTTTTTAATTTGCTTTAGGCACAAGCAGCATCTCAAGATAACTTAGAGCAGTTAAGAGAGGATCGTATCTCTTCAATATGTTATGAGATGGAACTCAGAATTAAAGAGATGGAATCTGAAATGTCCAAAATGAAAACTCAAGAAGAATTTAATAAAGCTCAACTGGAACAATATAAGCAACTCTATCGAAAAGAATTAAAAGATAAACAATCCTTGTCAGATAAACTAAACAAGTAAGTCAAAACATAGACTCATAGAAAATAAATTAAGCTCATTAATTTGCCTCAAAAGCACAATTTTTATTGAGACTGACTCATGAGATTAGTAGGAAGTGAAGACTAACTAGGTAATATCATTTTGAAAAATGATGTTCATGAATGAATTTACCTTTAAAATATTGGTCCAGGAGAGTTTATGTCTCTCTCCTCTTTTTTTTTTTTTTTTTTGGTTTCCCCCTTAATATTCTTATATAGTTAAGCTGATTTATTAGTCTTTCAGCAAATTATTTTTGCAGCTTTATAATTTAGGCAGTCATACTGTTATAAAATTGCTTGTCAGCATTTCCCTAAATAGAAATATTTATGAGTTTATCTATTTTTTGGAAGATTACATGTTAAACTGAACGAGTCAAGTTCTACCACTACTCTATTGGCACATTCTGACACGCAATTAGCTTTCCTCGATTGTGATCTTTGGCATTGTCACTAGAGGGCGCCTTGAATCAAACTATCCTGTATAGCATTTCCACTCTGCATAAAGTCACACCTGTAAAATAGGGAATGATTAACTTAGGGATGAAGGGAAGTACAATTCACAAAGCAGTTAAACATAATACCATGGTCAGCCTGAGGGTCATGTGTTGAAGATGGAAAGGAATGGTCTCACCTCTGGTGCCTTGGTAACAATGTTAGCAGCTAATTTTCTTTGAAACTCCTTTAGTTGTTTTTGATCACCAACTCAGCTGTCTCCTTCTCCCCTAGAAACTGCTGCTCTGAATTATTCTTCAGTGTCAAATGCTTAATTTTCCCTAGTTAATGGGTGAAATATACAAGGGTGGTGAAAGCAAATGCTTGAAAATGTCTTTGAGGGATAGTTTTTTAATACAAGTATTTTCAGCTTTTTTTTTTTTTAGTTTTAGATTTTTTATTAATTTTTTTTTTTTGTGTATGTATGTTTAACATATTGGCTGCCACACTGGAAAAAAATTTTTTCCCTTGGGGCCATGGTATTTTACTATGAATGTAGAATAAAAACTAAAAACAGGCCGGGCGTGGTGGCTCACGCCTGTAATCCTAGCACTCTGGGAGGCCGAGGCGGGCGGATTGTTTGAGCTCAGGAGTTCAAAACCAGCCTGAGCAAGAGCGAGACCCCGTCTCTACTAAAAATGAAAGAAATTAATTGGACAACTAAAAACATATAGAAAAAATTAGTCAGGCATGGTGGCGCATGCCTGTAGTCCCAGCTACTCGGGAGGCTGAGGCAGAAGGATCGCTTGAACCCAGGAGTTTGAGGTTTCTGTGAGCTAGGCTGACGCCATGGCACTCACTCTAGCCCGGGCAAAGAGTGAGACTCTGTCTCAAAAAAAAACAAAAACTAAAAACAAAACAGTCTTTTCTAATTTAATGAAAAATGTGTTATTTTTTTATTGTTTTCTGTGTGTGAGTTATATGCAATGCAATCCACGTTTCTGGAATTGAATTGTCAATATTAATTGAAACAACAGGAACATCAATAAGATTTTCATGAACCAACTGCAGGGTTTTGCACTGGGGCCACCCATCACATAATATGTATGTTACAGCATGGCAACATGAGTTGCCTGCACACCATGTGGCTCCCAAGTAAAGAGACATGTGAGTTATATATGCTTCATGAGGCCCCGAGCTCATAACTAGTGTGAGTTAAATACAGCTCACATGGCAGTTAATGTGTTAAGCAGTACATTATGTTTTGATATATTTATACATAATGAAATAGTTATTATAGTCAAGGAAATTAACATATTGATTATCTCACATAGTTACTCTTTAAATTCAAGTATTTCTAATGGTATCCTCAAGAATCTTATAAGGAGAACCATTCCAGAAGGCAGCGGATGTGACCTGTAAGCCATACATCATTGACTGACATTTCTGTCTTCTCCCTACTTTCTTTGAATTACTTGTTAGAAATCCCCCTGGGAATGTATGTACTTCTTTAGAATGACTTTGAAACTATACTTGCATACAATAGGCATGCTCTGACACATTTTCAGTGATAAAACACAGTTACTGGGAAACTTTATTCACTCTCATAGTAACTTTTTTTTAAAAAAATGCAAGTCATTTAGAAATCATTTAGGGAAAAGTGAAATATTATACTAACATTTTATTTTATTTTTTTGCAATCTTCACAGAAGTCATGAGAAGCTAGCAGAGGTCAGGTCTGAACTGCTTGTGGAGCAAGAGAAGAACAGATCTTTACGCCACAGCCACGCTCTTACTTTGAGGCCAGTCCTAGAGTCACCTTGTTTTGGAAGTCTTAACGATACTTCAGTTCTCAACAGAACATTTACTCCAAGAGAAAACTTGGTGATCGCCACTTCTAGCCCACGGACTTCACGTAACAGCCTGCAGAACTACTTTACCATGGTTAGTTATATTATCCTTTTTCTTTGGATTTAACTATGTACTTTTTCTATTTCTCCAATGTTCATTCAGTTTAGAAACTTACTTTCTAAATGTGGTTATACAGACACATCAAACTAGAGCAGTATCCCTAGGATGTTAACCTTTTACGTGATGGAACATTGTGTCTCATCAGAATATTAAGTTGCATTTCTTCCCAAATAAAAACAGACCTGTTTGCATCACCAAGGCAGTGCCTCTCTACTCTGAATTTTAACTCTAATCAAACTATTATAATAGTTATGCTACTTGTTCATAGAGCAAGGACAAAGAAATGTATTTATTGTATTAGTTATATGCTCTCTATAATGGCTCCTGTCTCCACTTCATTTCATCTGCTTAGTCAAATGCCCAGTAATCATTTTATCCTGTGAATGATTCAGGTAATCTCACAACTTCTTCCAGTCTTTTTCTTTCATTCACTCATTTCACAAGGTCATTAAGTATATGTGTGACTCTGCACTTAATCTTTCAGCTCCTCAATCAACAACCTGTTCCCCAGTTCTTTTCTCTGTGACAAAATTCATGTATTTAATATTTAGAAACTGAAAAATATTAGTTTTCTTCATATATTACCTTATTTACAAGTTGATATTGATTTGTAGTGGTTTAGTGGACAAACTTATTTGATTATATTACATTTGAGTGCACATTTATTTTATAATGTTTGCTCCTTAAAGCAGAGAATGATATCAAATTTTAATTTAAAAACATCAGGTTACTGAAAGTATAATAAATATGGAAATGTTTATTTGTGTATGTGTGGTATGTATGTATATTTATCGAATTGGTCTCAAAAAGAGAATGCGACATTATTTTCCTACCTGTAATCTCAAGTATAATTTCACAGTAGCCTGCCAGTAAGTTATTATTGAATGAGTGAACTTTATATTTGTATTTTGGGGGCTTTGCCATTTTTATTGATTTCACTATATTTCCTTTTCTAAAATCTTCCTTTCAACTCTTCCCTTCTTTAAAGTAGGGGCTTGTTTGGAAGAATGTGCAGTAAAATTATAAAATCAAGGAAGACGAAAACATTTCTTCAAGTGTTGCATGGTCATCTTTGGCATGTGGTGGGGTAGGCAGCAAATGACACTCCCCCTTCTGAGTTCAGAACACGAGAGTCAGACAGCTGGACATCAGCGTCCTAGCTTTGTCACTGACTCATGACAACTAGTGGGAGAATGTGGCCCAGATGTGCAGCCACAGGGGGCTTCTGAATACTTCATCCTAGATCAGGCACTACCCACACAGTTGTAAGAGGAGGGAACAGGTGCCGGACACCTGTCCTGGGCGCAGGCTGCTTACTGCAGAGATGATGGCAGACCTGAATTCATGTCACTGTGCGTCTTTTCAAAGAAGAGAGGCAGAGCCAAGTACACACACTCAATGTGCCTCACCCAAATTCATCCATTAGGTGAATCTTTCCTCTTCTCAGGAGGAAGGTAGAGAGAGTAGAAGTGCTCGCTTGGAAACTTGAGGCCATAGAAATGAAGGTTCTATCACTTAATCATGCCTGGATTTAAATTATAATTCCAGTTAAACCCACGTGTTTATGTGTACCAACTAATGATGAGAAGTTAGAAGTATGCTAAATAGTAGAGGGAAATTTATTTTGTGTTTTCAACCTCGCTATATATGTCCCACAACATGGATAATTTATTTGTTGATTGGTAACCAAGTTTTATTTGGAGAAAATGAGTCGTTTTTTTAAGGAAGAATTTTCTCAATTTCAGCTGCCTTGCTTCAAGTAAAGACTTTCTCCTACAAGTTGCCTGTTCTGTGGTTTATAAAATTCTTTCTTTATAAATTGAATATAACAGAAGTTCTGATAATTTGTGTTCTTTAATTTCTATTCATAACTTTAAAACTTAGAGTTTAAAGAGCTATTCTTTTATGTCTCATGCCTAAACAGTATTGAGCTACATGACAGTTTCACATATACGTTTTCTCTGAGTTATATTTTAAAATGTGTGTGTGTGTGTGTGTGTGTGTGTGTGTGTGTGAGAGAGAGAGAGAGAGAGAGAGAGAGAGAGAGAGAGAGAGAGAGAGAGAGAGAGGGAGAGAGAATATGAAGGAAGCAGCTGACACACAACCCCAGGCTCAGTAAGAAGACCTAAAGCCCATTCCTGGCCTGTGGCTAATTGGCTCTATGACCTCAGGCAAACTACAGTCTCTCTGAGCCTGTGTTGCTTTTATGTAAGTTTAGAGACTTTGACCAAATCAGTGACTTTCATATCTTTTTTTTTTTGAAGAATAGAGCTTTTATTTAAAAAAATTGCAAGAAATAATATATAATAATAAGTAGAGCTGTCTGGGGTCTCTGAAACTATGACATCCTTATTCCTTATTCCTTCAGTGTCCTCCATGGAACCTTAGATTTCTGTGGGACATAGTTTGAAAACTACCAGTTTGGAGAGAATCCTTTCGATTAGCTAAAATTTGGTGGTACATTGTTCTCCTGTGTATGACTTTCTCACCTTCTTATATGTTTTAGAAAATAGAAAAGTGTAAATGAAGTTGCAGATGTGCTCTCCTTATTAATGTTGGACTTCAAGCTACCTCCACCCTTGGAAGTAATCCCCAGCTAGAAATAAACAGAAAGGCCACAGAGAAAAAAAGAGTATTTTTATTAAAAATAGTTTACGTATTTTACTCCGTAAGGAGCTAATATAGCTTTTGATTTAGTATTATGCATAAAAAGAAGTGTAGCAGTTTATGTATTTTTTTAATTTCCTCTGACAAGGTTCAGTTTCTCCTAAGCTATTGCTCGGTCTACACACTTCAAAAGCCACTGGGAAAAACAGCCATTGATGACACCTTGCCCAACTGACTAGGACGGTGATTAATGTCAACAAGACATTTTAATCTTCTTTTTTTCCTTCCATAATCTATATCAGGCACTGTATTAAGTTACTCACCTGGGGACAACAATTTTGAATTTCTATTAAGGGAACAATGAGGAAAATGTGTGATTTAGTGGGAAAGTAAGAATAAAATGAAAGGGACTTTGTGAAAACAAAGTGTGGCCTGGGTCTGTCCCTTTCCCCTGGAGCTTTCATCTCTGACCTGGTAGGTATCTCTTTCCCAAAGGCAGTTGCCCTCAGTGATCATTTATGTGGTTTGTAAAGTATTCAAGGGTCAGGGAAAGGCTGAAAGAGAATTTATGTAGGGGGAGGCCACTTCCAGGTTGGAATAGAGGCAACGATTTCTCCCAAGTGCTCTTTAAGAGTTAGGAGAAAATAATGCCTTTGCTTATATTTGTTTTAAAAAAAAAAGTATTCTCCATTTAGAGACTTAAAAAAGTAAGCCATTTTCATTTTTATCTAAGTAAAATTTATGTATTTTGGAAGTATTTGTGACTGGAGTATAAAGAAATAATAAAATTGATTACAGATGTGAAGTAAGTATTTCAGAGAAGAGCTTTAGGGGGAAAATATAATAACATTACATTAGTAGTTCCTTATTTCAAGTCATGTAAAAATGTACATTTTACATAGTGTTTATTAATGGTAATATAAAAGTCTTTCAATAATGGCTCCTCCCTTTATCTGGTGTTGAGTTATTACTTTTACAAGACCTGCCTAGTAATTCTATTTTCACCTTATTCATTTTATAAAAACTCTCTATAATATTATAGTAACAGAAATGTTATCGTAAATAGGCCCTCAAAATACTGGTAAAGCTATTAGTCAGAAAAATTTGTCTTCACACCTAAAATTTGTAAAGGCATTGGATAGCTTATTATTATTATCACCACAAAGTATTTGTTAAGTTCACTATACTGTTTCAGCCCCGGTTCTGGGCATTTAGGGAGAGAATACCTTTTATACGAAGGTTTAAAATAAGAGCACTCTAGATGGGAAGACTTGCAATATGTTTGGTAATATTCTCACACATTTCATAATTAAGTAGATAACTATAACTAGTCAGATGTTTTAAAATTGATAGTAATTTCTGAAAAGAAATCAAAATTACAATTAAAGAACTATATATATTTTCCTTGTGTCTAATTCTAGAAGGTCATGAATCAAAGAAACTGTGTTTAAAAAATTGGTGGTAACCTGTATTTATCCTTTTGCAAGCAAATTTTCTGAAATCCTTGTGTCCATATGAATAAATAAATGTTAATTATAATATAGATAGCATAATGTTTTTACTTAATCTTTTGCCAGTAGAATTTTCACGTGACATTATGACAGTACTAGTTTCTTCATGTGTGTATTATATTTAAGATTCTGTGCTGAAAAATTAATAGCATAGAACACACTTTACAATCTTAATTTTCTGAAAGTGAAGAGGGGAAAGTTCATTTTAAGGGAAAATCTGTCAAAGTAAAAAAACTGATGAAACCGTTATAAAGGGCAGAGTTTTGCTAAGAATTAAGTGACGCATTCTTTGGAAAATATGACTCGAATTGTTTAACGTTTATACTAATAAGGGAAAACATCACCCTTCTGAAATGATGTATATTCAATAGATCACTATTATTTGTATTTTTTATCAGATTAATCTAAACAGCCATTATAATAGACATCTTCTGTTATCTAAACATAAAATAGGTAGGAATTTTATTTACTTTTGTGGTTATGTCTCTATTTAAGCAATCTCCAAGTCAGGTCTAGTTCTCTAAAAGTATTAAAGGCCACATTTTGTAAGTGATATATCATTCCCATAATAATGTCTCTTGTTTAACTTAAAAATTATAAATAATACTTCACTTATTTCAGATGCAGCTGGAGTTTGAAAAAAATATAACTAGAGAACTAGAGGAAGGTATGTGGCCAAAATTTATGAATGAAATTCAGATTAATTAATTGATTTCTGAAATAAATTGTCAATGTAAATGACATCCCTTTCCATTGTTTGGTTAATAGATACTGCATTAAATATATTTTACTTTTACACATCTAATGAAAGGTGTAAAAACATAAACATTCATAACTGGGGACATACTTATGCCTCATTAATTCGTCATGTTCCATAGCTTTAAAAATATTTCACAAAGTCTGTACGTCTCTTTTTTCTGGCTCTACACTTTCTTCACTTCTGCCATCCCTATGGAACTGCCAGCCAGCGGCTGAAACAATTCCCATAAAACAAACCCATCATCAGCTTCTCGGGTTTACGGTAGTGATTTAAAGCCGGAAGACCCTAGATTCATCTAGTAACGCTTAGTGAAGCAATTACAGTTGATAAGCAGTCACTTGACAGGTGACATTTTAAATCTCTGGTCATTTACTTTGTCACTGGTTTACTTTTGCCCCCAGGAATGGTTCCAAATTCCTTACATGGAAGAAACATTCAAATCACTCATCAATTTGATTTTTGTCAAGCGACTCAGCCTTGTCTCTTGCCACTGACTGTACTCTGCCCCTTTGCTCTAGCGTCTGGCCAAACTGGACCACTGAGAATTCCCCAGTGTCCTCCTCACCTCCAGCTCTTTGCACCTGCTTCTCCGTCTGCCATACTTGTTCCTTGTCCTCCAGGTATCAACCTACATACTACCTCCACCAAAAAGCCTCCAATATTGACAAAAAACTGGGAGAGATGACCCTTGTGTGTGTTTTAGTAGTGCCTTCTTTTATACCTGTCATGGTGTCTAGGACTCTTTTTTAGGTTATAGTGTATGGTTACTGGGGGTGGACTGTATCGACTTCACCTTGTAATTCCAATGTTTGTCACCGTACCTTGTCATAATTGCTGAATAAATGAATGAACAGTCAGAAAACCAGAAGCTCTGGTACTTAACCGTAATGATAATTCAGTGTGTAACTGTGGGTGAATTATATTTCACAGTAATTTTGTATTATAGTTATACACACCCGATTTTCATTCTTAGCACTGATTAACTTTTCTACTTTTTTTACTGACTTAATTAACTATGGAATCTTTTAGATAAACAATGTAATTCTTTTTTTTTTCTTTCCAGAAAAAAAAAATGTTCCTACTAAATTGGAATCTAGATCCTATATAGCTTCTCCTGTAGAATCTACTGATGATCTACTTAGGAAAGCATCACAAGAATATGTACAGATTTTAAAAGAAAAGTATATGACCTGAAAAATAATAAAATTTATTTTCTGGGCTGTTTACATGGCATTTTAATTATTTGCCATTAAATATATGACTTGAAAATCTTTATTAAAGGATAAATTTTCTATCATATATGTCTGAAGAAAATTTATATAGTATTTTAAGTGATATTTCTTGGCCTCTTTAACTAACTTTTAAGCAGATTTTGCAAATGGAAATGACTCTTACTGAGTTTTACATATTTAAATGCCCACATGTCAGCTGTTTAATCAGCCAAACAACCAAATTGTCATTAGTGCTTTAGTGGTGTTAACTGAGGGCAGATTTGTATTTTATAATTTTTATCTCTATAGTGATAGCTTTAGATTAGGACAGACATAATTTTGGTATACTGGTACTATAGTCATTGTCAATGTTTAGATTACAGTTGTTACAGTGCCTTCAAATTTGTATAATTTTAATTTTTTTATTTGTATAAACTTAAGGGGTACAAGTGCAATTTTGTTACATGGATATATTGCATAGTGGTGAAGTTTGTGCTTTTAGTATATCCATCACCCAAATCATGTACATTGTACCCAGTAACTAATTTCTCATCATCCACACTCCTCCCACCATCCCACCCTTTCATGTCTCTAGTGTTTATCATTCCACACTCTATATCCTTGTATATATAATACTCAGCTCCCGCGTGTAAGTGAGAACATGCAGTATTTGACTGTTTTTGAGTTGTTTGACTTAAGATAATGGCCTTTAGTTCCATCAGCACTGATACAAAAGACATGATTTCTTTCTTTTTTATGGATGAATAGTATTCCATTGTGTATATATACCACATTTTCTTTATTCATTCATTTATCAATGGGCACTTAGGTTTATTCCATATATTTGCTATTTTGAATAATGCTGAGCTAAACATACAAGTGCAGTTATCTTTTTGATACAATGATTTGTTTTCCTTTGGGTGGATACTCAGTAGTGAGAGTACTGGATTAAATAGTAGTTCCATTTTTAGTTCTTTGAGAAATCTCCATACTGTTTTCCATAGAGGTTGTACTAATTTACATTGCCACCAACAGCGTGTAAGTGTTTTCTTTTCTTTACATGTTATTTTTTGACTTTTTAATAATAGCCATTCTGACTGGCGTAAGATATAAAACACATTTTAAATTCTAAATTCAGCTTTTTGACTTCAAATTAACTTTTTGGATATTAGGGCCATTGGAGGTCCAAGAGAGACATATTAGGCTTATTTGACATTTTAAAATCATATAGGATTCATTATTCATAGGGAGGAGTAAACACATGTGTGGGTGGTTTTGGTTGGGGTTGTTTTTGCAATCAGAAAGCCTCTGTCAGCTGAACAGTAGATGCTTATCTTTACGTCTAGCTGATTTCAGGGGACAAACAGTTCAGATGACCAATCATAGGACAAAAAGAAAAACCAATCAACCAAACAAAAAACAACAACAAAAAAACTCAGGAGTTGGTGTTTCTGTACTCGGTCTTGTCATTAGGTTCAGGTAGAAGAGGAAGAGGTCTGTGTTTGACCTGGCCACAGGTAAATAAGGGAGACATCTATGAGTTTTATGGGAGCCATGAGGAAAAGAATCTTACTTAAGTCTCTTATATATAATGGAGTCTTATTTAAGTCAACGTGATTCATTGCTGTAAGTTGTTTCCAGAAGCAAAAAAAGGTGGAGGGATTTATAATCACCCTTGTTTGCCAGGAGTAAGGGCCCAAGTAAACCTCAGCATTGTCATGGAGAAGGTGAGGGAAGGCTTTTTCTGAGGACAAGATTAATTTATTTACTCAGATCCTAGATTTCAACTACTATAACAAATATATATAGTGACAACACTCAGGGCTATGAAAGATCTCACAGGCAATAGAAAATAGAATGAAATAAACCCCTTTTTCTGGAAACGGTAAGGTAGAAATGAGGTACTAGGTAAAAGGAATTGCTATGAATAGGCCTTTAGTAATGTATTGGTAAGGTGTGGGGTGAAATGACATGTTCTGTAATCCTATGATTTGGTCTCAGTCTTTTATTGAGCTTTGGCCTTAGCACTTGACCTTCACACTTGCTTCTCAGTTTTCTCTGTTTAGGTGGGACAGGATGGCGAGAGTTGGCTGAAGCGGGTATTTGCCTTCGCCCATGTGGAAGGCTAGAAGGTTCTGGAGGTGGACATTCCCCTTCTTTGATGTGGAAGGCTAGAGCTGACTAGATTTGGGTCTTCCCCTTCCCCCAGGTCAGCGAGGCTCTGAAAAAAACCCCAGAAACTTAGGTTTGGTTTAAATAGTTTCTCCTGAGGACAGACCTTGTTAAGAGGAAGAAAATGCTCTAGTATATTTCAAAATGCTTCCTTTTCCTCTCTCTTTGCCAGATTTTTCTCCAACATTCACTGAGAACCAGGTCAAGCTTCAAGAGTTAAAACTCAAAAAAATGTGGGTTTCTTCCCCCATGGTTGCTTCCTCTGGAGTTTTTAACTCTCAGATTTCAGCCTCCAGCATACGTGAGGCCTTTAAAGACGTACCACTGGAAATCTTCCAGACTGAAGTTCCCGAATACCATCCTGACTTTTTGATTCAGTAAGGAAGCACCCAGGAAACGGTATTGTTAAAAATACAATAGTACTGGCCAGGAGGGTAAAGAGGGCATGGGAAGGTATTGTTCGACAAGTACAGTTTCAGTTTGGAAGACAACAAAGTTCCTGACATGGATAGTAGTGATGGTTGCACAGCAGTGTAGATGTACTTAATGTCACAGAACTGTATTCTTAAAAATGGTCAAAATGGTAATATGTATGGCATATATTTTACCATCAAAAATATTTGCCTGAAAAAAATAAAAAGCACTTTTGGGTAAGTATGTTGTGTGGCCAGGCTTAGGAATTACAGATGTAGAACATGAGTATAAACTGGTTCTGGGCAATTAAAAAAAATAGTCTCTGACTTTGGTTCAGACTCTAAGCCTACTGTTACCTTCAGTCACTTCCAAACAGCTGAGGGTCAGACTCTTAAGTAAAGATCACTGTGTCTTAAACTATGAATTACCCAGAATCCATTATGTTTCCTTATTTCAAAGTGAGCATTTTGGAGAACAAAATAAAATCTCAATTCAATTTCAGGTGCTGGCCAAACATTGCTAAATGCAACCCATTAATTCTGTTTATATTTACATTTATATTTATTTTCCAAGTGCTATTTAATATTTGATGAATATTGACCCCCCCAAACATTAATTAATTTAATTCCAGAAGCTTTCTGTGAAAAGACCACTTTAATATGAGTTTTTTCTGTATGAATAGGGTTGCCAGATTTAGCAAGATAAAGGTCTCCCATTGAATTTGAATTTCAGATAAATTATAAATTGTTTTAGGTTTATTCCTTATGTAATATTTGGGAACCCTGTGTGTGAAGAATCTTCATGCAGGATATTCTTTTAAATTAAGGAACCTCATGCTATTATTTTATGCACCTTCTCTCATGTGGTTATTTGATTTGTTATGTTTCAGAGGCTAATTTATCACTCTATAATTTGGGTCAAATGCATAATTAAAGTAGTTTTATTTTCCACCCAATATTATAAAAATAAGCTGCTACTTGGCTCCTGTTTCTTCTTTGCTTGTATGTCGTATGTTTTCACCCTAGTTGTATATTGTTAAAAATGAGTATGATGCTTAGATTACTGCTTTAGTTTAAATGTTGTTTCCTGGTTATAACTTATTGCTTTCCATAAAATGCTCTACAATTTTCTATATCTTTAACTGTATCTCTGGAGGTTGTTTTGGATGAGAAAAAATTGCTCAGGACTGAGATGTCAGATGAGCAGAAGTGGACAAGAAAAGGTGGTGTTTGTGTTCTGTGAGTTCCCATCTGGTATTTGGAACCGTCCTCAGTTCTCCAGAACTGAGTGGATCTGGGCAACCACATCCAACTATTTTTTAATTAGAACATTTATTTCACTCATCTCTTCTTGCTAAGACTACCATGAAATGCAATTAGAGAGAACAGATAATTTGCATGATTAGCAAATGTTACATTTAGCCTTTATAAATGTAACAAAGTTGTTGAGTTGTTTAAGGATATGTTAGTTTTGCCAGGATGTACTATGGTACAGGCCTAACTGTCTTAGTCCCTTTAAATGCCAGTGTTTACATGCTACAAATAGATTGTATAATATCAGCAGGGTCAGTTTTCACACAGTAAAATGTTGTTTAATTGAATATTTTGTTTTTTGTATTTTTAAAATATTAATAGATATACTTCTTGTCTGAGAAGTAAGATACTATTATACTATAAAGAAAATCGGAAAGAAGGAGATACATGTATATCTCCCACATTCTGTTCATGGAAGACACTGTTGATTTTCTACCCATTGACTCCTTTATGGTGCCAATGAAAACCCATTTTGAATTTCACTGTGCTAAGTGGTCATGGCCATGTTATTCAGAGGAAGGGAAATAGCCCAAAAGCAAGGGACTCCCAGTGGGTCCTAACTGGTCTAGAGCAAGCATGGCCACCTCCTTCTTCTCAGTGGCTGGGTTAAGCATGACTGTGTGAAATAATTTGGCCAACGAGACAAGATAAATTGGCTCAGGACTTCTGAGAGAGCTTTTTCTTAGTGATACAGGAAGACATAGTTCTGTTTCTTCCTGTGATTTTTTTTCCCCCTGCTTGTGATGCCACAACTGCTGAGCTATCCTGAAACTAGGATGGAGGCAACTTAGATAGTAAGTCAACAGGTGGAGGATAGAGGGGCAGAAAGGTAAAAGTACTTGGGTCCTTTATGATGTTGAGACACTGAGTGTGCAAAGGATATTAATAGGTCATTCAGATCTCCCAGTGCTGACTTGAGTAGTCCCTTAAATTTAAATGAACAGGAAAATATAGACATAAATTGGAAAGAGTGAATTCAAAAACAGTCTGTTAAATGAGGTCACATAAACTGTGTGGAAATTTAATTTAAAATGTTGAACCGTGTCCATGGTTGTATGTGCCCCTGAACAACAGGTCTGTATTCTTGAAGGGCAATATATTTTGTTTTGCATTTTTTTCTTTCGTTTTTCTCAGAAGTGTCATATGAAAGCAGAAGGCTCATGAGGAGGCATCTAGAGACTGGCCCTAATGTGCTTTTCTCCACAGGAATGTCACGCTGGCACTGCAGCCAGGGGCCTAAGGTGCCATTGTGGGTGGCTGGGTTCCTGTCCTCGGTGAGGGAGAGCGGGGAGAAGGCAGGCACGGTTCAGATTTCCTTCAAGTCACTTGCTTAAGAAATACATTTGAGGTTCAAACTAAAATGAATTGGAAATTTTACAGAAACATTTAGAACCATGTATCAAGCTTGTGTCACTTTTAACTATTTAAAAATGTATTCAAACCATATGGGTCTACTTTTGTCAAAAGTATGGCTTTTGCATTTTTCTTAAGTAACCACCATTTGGATTCTTTGTTCTCTTAAATTTTAGGTTTTTTAACAGCTCAGCACACCTTCCAAGTGTTCTTTGGAATATGTTTTCTGGTTTGCCTATTAGTTTAGATGATGTCTATGGCCCATTTTAACTCTAAAACTCTCTGATCTGTATCCATTTGGTTAGAGTATGTTTGAATAAAGCCAAGGTCATTCAATGACTTCACCCTATTACCTTTTCCATGATCTCTCGTTCTAAAGTTGGCTAGACATTTTGAAAAATAATGCTTGTTAGACAAATATTAATACCTCAGAGTCTCTGCCCTGCAAATTCAGAGCCGGTCATTATTGATGGTGAAAATGACATTGTTTTGCCTTATTCAGTGATATTAACTTAGCAAACATTTATTGAGTGAGCACCCATTCTGGACAAGACATTAAGAAATATTAAAAATAATATCAAAAAGAAAGGCAATAATGAATGCTGGTGAGGATGTGAAGAAAGGGGAACCCTTGTATGCTGTAGGTGGGAATGTAAATTAGTACAGCCACTAACAAGAACATATGGAGGTTCCTCAACAACTAAAAACAGAACTTTCATATGATCCAGAAATCCCACTACTGGGTATAGATCCAAAAGAAAAGAAATCAATATATCAAAGAGATATTGGGACTCCCATGTTTATTGTAGCACTATTCACAATAGCTAAGATATGGAATCAACCTAAGTGCCCATCAATGAGTAATTGGATAAGATGTGCTATATGCATGCAATGATGTCTTAGCCACAAAAAGAATGAAATACTATCATTTGCAGTACCATGGGTAGAACTGGAGGCCATTATGTTCAGTGAAATGAGCCAGGCATAGAAAGACAGACATCACATGTTTTCATGCATATGTGGGAGCCATGAAAAAGTAGATCTCATGAAAATGGAGACTAGGTTGGTGGTTATCTGAAGCCAGGGAAGGGAAGGGGGTAGAGGGAGAGGAAGTGAGGAAAAAAAGAATATAGATGTATTTATTACAACTGATCTGTACACTTAAAAATGGTAAAGATGGTTAATTATATATGTATATTTTACCTTAATAAAAATTAAAAAAAACATGCAAAATGATAATATACTGTCTTGCTCATAAGAGGCTTAAGGGAAATATGAAATATTAAGAAATTACCATAAATTATAGTATAATATATAATATAGTAAGAGAAGAGAATAAACTGTTTTAATGAACATGTTCTATAGGATGGAACATTGAATCTTGAAAAATGTGTAAAATTTAACATTATAAATTGGGAGATAAAGCATTTTGCTCAGAGGTACCAGCAGAAAAAGTAGCTTTGAGGTAGGGATAAGAATGACCAGACATATTTTTCTTCAGATTTTATAAAAGCACACTTATCCATTAATGCCGAAGTGTTTATGTAAGTCAACGTTTTGTTAAAGAGTTATCTAGGCTCAGAAAATCTATCTGGGGAATTTTTAGTTCATATTCTTTAGTCTTACCATGGATCTAAATTACTCTTGTCATTGAAATAATTACTTTTATTTAATTATTGCCTTTTATGTTAAGGACAGAAAATGATAGACTGTCCAATTTACTTATTGTCTTCAGGAAAATCCCGTAAGTATTTATGAAGGCTCAACAATGTTCTCTGCAGTGACGCTTTTCAAACTACCCATAGTGAAGCACTATGTTTTGTAAATGTAAAATATTGTGGCAATGTCAGATTGCTATAAAAGTTTTCAAATCTATATTCCCAGTTACTACATGAATTAGTTTCAGATTAGTACCAATCATCTTAGCACAATTTGAGTAGCTACACTAACTAATGAGTTAATACAAAATAAATAAAAGTATATCGTTACCATCATTGGTGTAAGAATTTTGTGCAAAGGAACTTGACTAACATATGTAACCAAGAAGAAAATACAGCATATGGCACAAGTACTAAATGTAAGCTAGATATAGAAAGAAGAACAATGTTAATAGGAAGAAATAGTTAAAGATGGCTGATATTTTTTAAACCAGGCATTGGAGGATGAGTAGAATTTGAAAAGAAAGGGAAACAACATTCTGTAAGGAAGAAAGTGAATAATGCTTTGTGTTGGAGGTAAGCACAATGTTTGGACAAGAGTCATTTTGCACAAGATACATTAGAGGTCAAGGACCTCTTGGCTGGGCACGGTGGCTCACACCTGTAATCCTAGCACTCTGGGAGGCCAAGGCTGGAGGATTGCTTGAGGTCAGGAGTTGGAGACTAGCCTGAGCCAGAGCGAGACCCCCGTCTCTATTGAAAATAGAAAAAATTAGCCAGGTGTGGTGGTGCGTCTGTGTAGTCCCAGCTACTCGGGAGGCTGAGGCAGGAGGATCGCTTGAGCCTAGGAGTTTGAAGTTGTTGTGAGCTAAGCTGACACCATGGCACTGGGTGGCAGGGAGACTGTTTACAAAAATAATAATAATAATAAAGACTTCAAGGACCTCTAAATTGTCATCATCACGTTAAAAAAAAAAATTATTTTGGACGCCAGATTGGAACTTTGGCTCAAACATCGTTTAACTCATCAAATCCACAATCCCTAGTGTACAGCTTCACTAGTGGGAAACAGGTTTCTATGCCAGCAGATGAGGACCCATTGACTTCATGTTCGGACTCTCAAAGTGCCGTTCTACAGTCAGGATACAAAACCAAAAATGAAAAACTAGCCCAAACAGTATTTAAACTACCTTTCATTTAATACTGAAAGTCATACAATGCTTATAACATAAAACTTTGTTTTTACAAGTATATTCAGTCAACCTTGGGTGTAAAACAATGATAGCTCTTTGCCTACAAAGTATAAACAGTAATTATACAATGAAATATTCTTCAGCTCTGGCTTGCCTTGACTAACGCTCTCTTGGTCAGATGCATGGCTCCTCCTTACCACCAAGTGGCAGTAAAAGCCAGGTAATGACTCAGGTCTACTATAGCGTCCCCTATTCAGGTGAGGTTTTCCCGTTATTTATACTTTTTAAAAAATTGATGTTGAGATTGAATTTTAAACTTCCACATTAAAAATAGAAAATGGAGGAAAGAAGGGAAGAGAGAGAGAGAGAGAGAGGGGGAGAGCTGAATGAAACATTTGCTTTACCACTTACCTTTTAAAAAGACACGGAACGGCCAGTTTCAAGATCACTTATTATTAAAAGCACTGCAAGGTGAACACTATCATTACAAACATGCCAGTGGCCGGTTCACTGTGGTAGGTCTCCCATCTTGCCCATGTTTTCACTGTATTAAACTTGACTCTTGTGTGAGATTAACCCTCCAGTTGGGTCTTCATTACTATCTGCATGTTTTGCTCACCACTGTCCTTGCCATTGGTTGTTCCCTTCTTTAGTTTTTGATCTTCAGGTCACCACTTCCCCTTTCTTCCTTTTCCATTCCTCTGATTTTCTCTGTTCCTTTGGCGAGCCTATCTGAAAATGGGAACTTTAGAATTGAGAAATCAAAGGAAAGATGTTACTATAACCCTTCCTATCTTATTTTACTGTAAATCTCCTCTTTGTCTCTCTCTCTCTCTCTCTCTCTCTCTCAGAAACTTACAGGGTAAGAGAGATTTAGGGAGATGAATTTGGTGGCAGGGTCAGAGTGGTTGAAGAAGTGCTGATATTAAGAGATAAATTTGAATTAAATGTTTTTAGACTTCATAGGTATTAGGCTAACTCTATTGTGAAATACTATTGGTTAAAATTATGTTTTCAAGGGTGAAGTAGGTCCCTGCCTCTCACTGACCGTGAACAGTTATTCACTCCACTAAAGCCTGAGCACCTATGCACAGAATGAGACCCACGATAGCTCCTGCCACCAAGGTTGAAGTATAGGTAAAGTATTCAGTACTGTTTTTGTTATTATTAAAATGCAAATAATGCGTATAATATTTTAAAAGTAAAGAGGTATATGATTTACATTTCTCTCTGTTCTAGAAACTGATTCTCAGTTTGTCAACTTTTCTTTCAAACATTGAGATAAAATTAACTTTTATTTTATGCAGATCATAGTCCTTTACTGAATATCATAGGCTTGTTATTATAAATTTTGAGTAAGAGATTACATATTTTATATAATGTACCAAAAATAAAACCAACAATATGCTTTGCTTTTCATTATTATGAGTCTTTAAGTTATTAAACTTTCAGTATTGCTATAATGTCACAAATTAACAGTTTGACTTGAAAATGTGTGCTCTTTCTCCTAAAAATAAAAAAAAGCCTTGTCTTTAGAAGCTTTCATGGAAAATTATGATAGAAAATTCAGGTTTAATTAATTTTACGTATTGCAATTGCTTTAAATAGAATTTCTGTTTTAGAATAGTTTTAGATGTACAGAAAAATTGTAACTGTAGTACAGAGTGTTTCTGTAAACCCCCAAAATCAGTTTCTCTTATGGTCGATATCTTATTAATATATTAGTATGGCATATTTGTTACAATTAATAAATCAATATTGATACATTACTATTATCTAAAGGCCATACTCATTCAGATTTCCTCAGTTTTTATTTAATATCCTTTTTCTGTTGCATCTATAATCTAGGATACCTCCTTACATTTAGCCGGTTATGAGACTCCAGTCACATGGTGCTGCTGGTACATTTGAAACTTCATGTTTGAATATGTGTAACAAGTTATATTTACTGGTTTTAAAAGTCACATTTTTATCATGCAAAATGTTTAAAGTGCACATAAGTATGCGAAACATAATTCCATTATTAAAATACTATATTTGGGAATATATGTAATATTTTTGCACAGAAAATACTTTCAACTTGTTGGGAGTGTTTTATGAAAGCACTTTGGAAGTCTCCAACCATAAATTGGTGTCTCCTAACTTTAACCTGTATTTCTAAGAGCTTCAATTATATACATTTCACTGTTATTTTATTTAATGCATAAAGTTATTATTTTGAATGTGGTTTTATCTTTTTGCAATATAAAAGACATAGCTCAATAGTTCTTTTTGCCTATAAAATGGCATAACTTCTGTTTGTTCTCCATCTCACTGATCCAATTTTTGCAGTGTAAATTCTGCTTTTTGCTCCAGTAAATGCATCATTTAGCCACCTTCTTGTTTGTTTACTTTCCTTAGGGTTTTCCTTTCTTCTGTTGGCTTATTGTTCATCTCTCATGTCAACAGAGTCAATGCTTTTTTGATTTTTTGTTAACAAAAAGCTCATGCTCTTTAAAATTTAATTCTATTTCTTGGACTGAAATTTTTCTTTTTGTTTTACACTAAGAGTATATTTTTATTCTAAAATACTCTTTTTTCATTTAGACTGTCAGATGTTTCTAAAACTTCAAAAGTTGTTTTGGACTTTGTTGTTTTAATTATTTTTTTCTGTTACTCATCTTCAAAATGAATTAGGCCTGGTGTTTGCCAGTAAACTGCGAGGATAAATTCTCCTTGGCTCCAATTACTGTCCACCTGATTGCTGTTTCAATCCTCATTTCAGACCTTAAGCTGAGGAGTGGAACGATTATCATAGTGCTAGCCAAAGTTTTAGTGCTTGTTATCTATTTTATGTGGTTTTGAAAGGTAGATGAAAATACTTACATGCTCCCACTTCTCAGTTATATGAATATATGTAAGAGAATTTATTCCAGAATTATTTGATGCATGCACTAACTTATAGGTCCTTAAGAAACAGAGGGAAAAAAGTATGATCAAGACCCAAGGAGCATAGCTCTCTGAAGTTCTTCTTTATCCATTTCTTTTGACTTCAGTATTCAAAATCAATATTTCAGGACACCCTGCTAGTCTACTTCTATCCCTGATGGTTTTGCATTAAAAGTAAATGAGGGAAATGGTATACTAATGGACTATGCAGGGATGCAGGGCAGGAATTAGACTCGGGTAGATGGGAGAGCTGGGAAGAGTTCCCTGTAAATAGCTAGTGAAGGCCCAGATCTCTGAGGTGGGGAGTGTGCTGTCAGGCTAGATGAAGAGCTCCTTGCCCTCTTCTAACTAGCTCCTGTATTTTGTCATTGGACTTCAGCTCCACCTTAGTAATGGGAAATTCTCATAGTTTCCGACAGAACAATGATCATGAGCCCTAGTTTCTATATGGTTGTAAGTTGCCTTTCTTGGTATGTTGTCATGACTATTTTAATTTCAAATTTTGGGAAGCAGCAATCATGGACCACTAAGAAGCCATTGACTCACTTAAATAAATAACTTCTTTGTAGATAGTCTTCAAAAATTATCTTCTATTATTGAACATAATTTCTTTAATGAATGTGTTATGGTGTGTGATGTGATTATTTCAGGAAAATCACATCATCAAAACAATTGTATTTTTGTAGTCAAAATCTAGAACTCATATTTGAAATTATTATGCATTCAGAAATCAAGATATCTTTAGGTATCTTCTGTGCTAGGAAGGTTTATCACCACCACTACTTCTCATTGATGCATATTTTGTACAAGAACAGTTGTAAACATATTACATTCATATATTTATTTATGTTAAAATCCTATTAGATGGGTATCATTATTATCCCTACTTAATAGATGAAGCAAATGAGTTAAAGAGCAACTAAGTACTGGATCATGGCCACATAACTAATTAGATCCAATAGGTGACTTGTGCTCTTAACTAGCATGATAGAGCAGGGACTTAGAGATGACCATTAAGAAGTGAACATTTCTAATTAAGACATTCTGAAACCAGCGAGGGTGGTTAAAACATTTATTTGGGGAATTTTCTACAGAGTATCCATGCCAGACTGCCTACGCTTGTTCTACTCCAATAATACTTTAGAATGTATGGGATTTTAAAAATACTCTCAGGTGATTCTTCTTAATTCTTACTCTTTTCTAGTTAAAACACAATCCTAAAGAAAGAAACTGAGAACTAGAACAGTGCTTATCAAACATTGAGTGTATATGCCAATCAACGGAGAATTTTGATAAAATGCAGATTCTAATTCAGGAAGCTTGGGATGGGGCCTGAGATTTTGCATTCCTAACAAATTTCTAAACAATATTGGTGCTGCTGGTCCATGGACTACTCTTTGAGTAGCAAGGATCTAGATTCCTTGGAACTTGGTGCTAACCAAACCCAGTTACCCTAATATTATCAATGTAATGGACCAGAATGATATTCTGTGGAATTTTATGATGCTCATGTTCAATATTATACTTAAATGGGTTACCTATTGATATAGTTGTTCTCATAATATATGTTCTCATAATACGTGCCTTTTTCTCACTTAAATTTTTAACTAAACTTTGTCATTTGCAATAATTTGATTTGAGTTTGATCAAATCTTAGATCTAAGTAGAAAATGGTCTTAAAAGATTGAATGTAAATGATGATTGGCATCTCATTCATAGAAATGGAATACTTTCTCTAACTTTGGGAATAAAAAATTTCTTTATGTGAAATATAAATACTTCGGGAATTATGTGTTTTGAACTGCTATTGTCCCTTTAAAAAGATTGTCTGCATTCTCTGGAAATTCAAATTGCAGGAAAAAATTTAGTCTTCTAAATTTGAAGAATAGCCTTAAAGCTTGATTTTTAAGTATACAAAGAGATGTTGCTATGGTGTAAATGTGTCTCCCAAAAAAGCATGTGTTGGAAAGTTAATCCCCAATGCAGCAGTGTTAAGAGGAAGAACCGTTAAGAGGTGGTTATGTCATGAGGGTACCACTCTCATCAATGCATTCAGGCTGTTACTGCAGGGGTGAGCTTGTTATCATGGGAGCGGGTTCCTTATAAAAGGATGAATTAGGGTCTCTCTAACCCTTTCTCTCTTACCCTCTTTGCCCTTTGGCCTTCCACCATGGGATGACCTAGCAAGAAGGCCCTTACCAGATCCAACTGCTTAGCCTTGGACTTCTCACACCTCAGAACAGTGAGAATAAATTTCTGTTTACTCAGTCGATGGTATTCTGCTATAGCAACACAAAATGGACTAAGACAGATATTATACAGAATATTAATGAGTGATATGTTCATTTCTATAAATGAGCAAAATAATATACAGGTTGATTTTGCAAAGAATCAAGTGATTAAAAATTGGAACCATTTTCAGTTCTTTGAAGCATCTGCGGAATTGGTGATGCCCAGTGTTCTGGCCACACTGCCATGTCATGCAGTGCTCTGTGCTGGAAACAATGAGGTCCTAACCATACTCTTCATGTCTGGATTTTGACTTTCCTCCAATGACCTGCCTCAGTTTCTGCCCATATTTTAAAACCTGGATCCTTAAGCTTCCAGTCAATTCTGGGAACTCCATGATGTCCGTCCAATAAATAAGGTTTCTGTTTAAAACAACTGGATTTTCTCTCTGTTGCTTGCCAATCAGGAGTCTGATTAATAGTCATCTTTGATCTGACATTTGGGCTTCTGTTTCTTGTAACCAAAGATCCTTAACTTAGTCTCCTTTCAAATAAAAATACCACAATGAATGGAAAGCCAGACACTTCTCTCACATTGTTTTTCAGATTGCCAAAAGACTATAGTTCTTTATCTTCTTTGGGTCACAAATAGCAAAAAACATTGTTGAAGATTACTGTACCCATACTCTAGAAAAATGTACATGCATACATTCACTCAACATTTTACATTCAGTATTAGGAAGTTCATAAAACTCCTGAGATGAGACAATAGATTCAAGTGAAATATTATGCAATATTTTAAAGGAAATTTTAAAGAAAGGGATAGACAATTTTTTAAGGATGTATATTGTACTTTGCAACCTCTTGTCCAAGAATAGATATTGTATACAGATTCGTTCTTGCCTATTACAAATAGCTGGTTATGATTTTGGTTTGCACTTACCATTAAGGTCTTTGACAGTGGGCTCTGGGTTTTTAATACCTGATCACACTTCTAATTCTAGGCTAGAAGGTCTAATTTAAAGTTAAGGACATGAGCAAGAACTCATTATGTATTTGTCTTTGTTTCATATTAAGAGATTGTGCATTTGTGCAGTGTGGTTTTATGCAGTATAGGATTTATGTAAAGTAGGATTCCAGCTGCCAAATGATTGGGGATCAGTTAGCGTGTGTCTGTTAGGAGACAAGAGGATCAACAAATGATATCCTACAACATGCTGTCCAATTCCATGATTCCTATACCTAGGTATTTATGTATCTTCCCATAATTTGGTAGTTTTCTTTCATTATTTCTTTGAATAAATTTTCTATCTCTATCTTTCTGCTTGTTTTGGAACACCCATCATGCATATATTGGCTTACTTTATGTTGTCTTATAATTCCCATAGGCTTTCTTCTTTTCTTTTTTCATTTGTTTTTTTTCTTTTTGTTCCTCTGACTGGATAATTTCAAATAACCTGTCTTTGAGCTCACTGATTTTTTTTCTTCTGTTTGACGTAGTTTGCTGTTGAAGCTCTCTATGGAAATTTTTCATTCAGTGTTCTTTACTCCAGTATTTCTGTTTGCTTCTTTTTATATGGTTTTTATCTCTTTGTGAAAGAGACAGTAAAATCATTTCACAGCTAAGGACCTTGTGTCTGAAAGTTAGCATTGATGAAAAGAAAGGAAAGTCTCCTGACAGAATAGAAAGAAACTAGATTTGGAGTCAAGAAGTCCAGGTTCCAGAAGCACTGACACCGAACTGTGTTATTTGTAGTTTAACAAATAACCTTTCTGAACCTCACTTTTCTTACTAGTAAAAATATTAGTTCACACGTAATGATACCTGAAACTTCTGTGGGTTTTTTTTTTTTTTTTGAGACAGAGTCTCACTGTGTTGCCTGGGCTAGAGTGCCGTGGCATCATCCTAGCTCACAGCAACCTCAAATTCCTGGGCTCAAGCGATCCTTCTGCCTCAGCCTGCCGAGTAGCTGGGACTACAGGCATGTGCCACCATGCCTGGCTAATTTTTTTGTATATATTTTTAGTTGTCCAATTAATTTCTTTCTATTTTTAGTAGAGACGGGATCTCGCTCTTCCTCAGGCTGGTTTTGAACTCCTGAGCTCAAACAATCCGCCCACCTCGGCCTCCCAGAGTGCTAGGATTATAGACGTGAGCCACCACGCTGGGCCCACTTCTGTGGGTTTTATCATTCTAATTACAAGCAAGTAACCTGCATTATCTAATCATTTTGAGAAAGTGTGATTCCGTTCATTGCTATAATAGAACCTGTGGTCTCCTTGCTTTCTGCAACTACCTAATGTTTTAAATTATGATTCACATTCACATTTTGATTCTCTCTAATAAAGCTGCCATTGTTAAAAGGGGAGGATTGGGTTTGAGGTGATGCGGGTGTATAGACAGGAAGGAATTTTGAAAAATGGTGATGCCAGTGGAAAACTTTCTTCTCTGCCCTAGGCTTGTGGCTGTCTGAGGCATTATTTCCAAGTCAAGTACTAGTTTCCTGTCAGAGTTTATTAGTGCGAAGAGCCATGTTTCTTGTGAGGACTTGTGATTGAAATTTTTTACATGTAAATTTTTTATGCATGTTAAAATCCAGATTCTAAATGTGTATAATACAGTAGTGGCTGGTGTTGAAGAACTCAAATGTGCTTCTTAAAAGATAATAAGGTTTTTATGTAGAGACTGTACCCAAATTATGAGTACTGAAATTATAAATGTACCTTTGTGTGATTGGGAGGCAGATCATTTTCCAACTTAATCCCCTCTCCGTGAAAAAAAAATCAATAATACGTGAGATGCAAATGACCTAGCGTGATGCCACTTTCCACACTTTCTCTGACAAGGATTTCTCCCAGGACACATCCATCTCTCTCCCCCTGCCTCTCCAGCCACCCAACTGGGCTCTACTCCCAGAAGATTCTGACCTGGTTGGTCTGCTCTTGGGCCAGGAGTCTCTTTTTTCAACTCTCTGGGCAAATGATTATGTTAAAAGCGGTTCATGGCCAGATTTTGAAAACTGTCACTGATCAAGCCAGGCTTAAATACCATCCATTACTGTGGACACTCTTCTAAGGTTGATATTGGGACTTAGTATGATTTAAAAGATTCCTAATTTGGAAATTTTTTTTTTCTGTTTAAATTAGCTAATTCGAACACAAAAATTTATGTTGCAGTCCAATTCTAAGCTAATGATTACCTGTAAAACCTCCCCTTCTATTCCTCTTTGGAGGCTTATTTTCTGACCATAGTGTTGTTATTTTTAAAAGGGTCTATTTTCGCTCATTTGGCCACCAACACTTCAGTGAGTTTCTCATCGAAGTATAATGGAGGAAGCATTCATCAACAATCATTTCCCTTGAACGCAACTCTGCCTGAGAGGCTGAGCAAGAAGAACGCATAAGTTAAAAGGCAGCAAATTAACAATGCAAAGGTGGGAAAACAATATTGTTTGATTTTGTTTGTTAGTTCAGTTTGGTTTAGACTATGATGTGTTGTTATCCTATTAACAAAGACAATGAAATAAAAGAAAACAAGTAAATTTAAAAAAAATGATACATAACTGCATTTGTTCTGCCCTTTGTGGGACAGGGAGGAGAAAGCTGAAGCTAAATCCAGCTGACCTGGGTTCAAATTCTGAGCATAAAATGGATTAGCTCTGTGACCTGGATAGAACAGTCATCTTCAAGAACTTAAGTGTCCTTCTGTGTTTTGAGTACTTTTTTCATTTACAAAAAAATATGGAAATAATATTATGATGTTTGAGATCAAAGAAGGGTGTATTTATTTATTTTAAGACCATTCTAGTGCAGTAGTGGGAAGGGGGAAAGAGCAGAACAAGGAGTTCATCTGTAACTGACTGTGATCTTCAAGTAGCAGGTTAACATCATAGAAGGAGAGAATCGAGTGGGTCTCCCACAAAGAGCTTTTGCGCTTGTATAACCAGAGGTTTTGCCAGTCTGAGGATTTCAACACATTTGATTACGAGTAATGTAACTTGGGCACTCGTCCTGTCCCTCTTAAACAAATGCCACATTTTACCACTTGGCTTCAATGAATAGAAACTCGTTTGTAGTGTTTATGTTTTTTTTTTTTTTAATAGGTTGTTAGTATTTTGTTCCTCTGTTTCTGAGAAGTTAAAAATGACTGCTGGCACAGGAGCATCTGAGGATTTACTGTGCTGTTCCAGCTCTCTGCAGGTAAGTGAGGCATGATCAGGATGGTCGGAGGCTTGGGAGGGTGGAGTGGAAACCATCAAATTTTCCTAGTGCAGTTTCAAGTTTATTTGCCAAAATCACATAGGGGGAAAAAAGTTTCTTTTCTATGTCCCTTTGTAAATTTGCTTAGTCTTCCTTCTCTTCGCTAATGTCCTGGACTGAGCTAAAATACCACAATAAACAAGGAACACATGTAAGGACTCCATATATTCCAGAACAATAACAACCTCTGTGGCAAAGTTCAACAAATGTGAACGGCAGAGCAGGCCAGGGCTGAATCTGTGTAGGTTCCATTTTTAGATGGGGAATTTTGCAGACCCAGGTTTGTCTCTAATGTCCTGCTGGGTGTTGCGTTTGGTTATGGCCATTGTTCTTTAAAAATCATCACCTGATCCCTGAAATTACTGAGATTTATTTTTGAAAGAAGTTGAAGATGTAGCCAGGAAAGTGATTAAACTGATTTAACATAACATCAAAGCGACACAGAAAGTGATACACAGGAAAAAAGGTCAAAGGCCTCGAAGTCCCAATAATGTTAATAAGCAAAGGCCAGTTGTGATGACAACCAAAAGGATTGAGATTAGCTCACAACATGGAGTGTTTAGTTCTAATGTTTCCAAAGTGGATCTGCTATGTAGACAAGGTCCAAGATGTGGCAGGGCAACAGACGACTGATACGGCATGGATGTAAAGGTCTTTGGCGATGAACAGGTTAAGAACTGAAAAGCTCGAGTGCTGCGCAGAGCTCCTGAAGTCAGCCAGGGTGATGGTTGATCATGGGAGAATGATACAGACCATGATTCTAAGGAAAAGTCTTCAGTGACTAGGAGGAAGAACCAGAAGATAAAAATGTGTGAGAGATTACAAACATGACTATGAACCTTCATTTCTCTGTGTATCCATGCCTTTAGCAATTATAACGCTGCAAATGGTCCCATCAAGAAGTTGTCTATTTCCCTGCCCTTAAATTTGTGTTGGTCTCATAACTTGTTTTGGTGGATGTATAGAATGTAGCAGAGAGGATGGTGGCCAGTTTGGATCCTAGGCTTCAAAACTCTTGAATGCTTGTGCTTGCTTTCTCTCTTGTAATCCTTCCCAGCCACCATGTGAATCAGTCCAGGCTAGTCTGTTGGAGGATAAGAGACCGTATGGAGCAGAAATATGCTGTCCCAGCTGAGCTTATCCTAGTCTAGCCATGCCTTAGTCAAGCTGAGAGCAAGAGTGATTCCAGCTGAGGGCAGAAGAACAGCCCAGCTGAGCACGGTCCAAATTGCTTCCCTGCATAATTACAAATTAAGTAAATAATTGTTATAAGTGACTAAATTTTAGGCCAGTTTGTTATGCAGTAAAATCTAAAAAATACAGAAACTACTGTGACAAGGATGTATGGGAAGTAGAATACTGAATGGTATGAGCCTCAGAGAAGCAGAATCTTTTCAGTAAAGACACAGATTACTCCAATCAGTCTAAAAAGTGGTTGTCATTATTGGAGATACACTAAAATATTTGATACCATTTTTCTCCCTCTCTTATGTGGGACTCTAGGGGGTGGTGTTCTGACAAATAATAACTAATATGTTACATAGATTTTGGGAACTCCAAGCACATATTCAGTTACATAATCACTTAATACAATTTAAAACGAATTCTTATATTTTTATATGATTTGAGTGAAATAAGAAAGGAGATAATTTATGTGTAATAAAACCCAGCTCTTATTCCCTTCATCTGAACTGATTTCTAGTTTGTGTAGGAATTATTCCAGTTCTACTCTTTGTACTAGATTAAACTTCATGCCCATCTTATCCTTGCCTGGATTTTCTCGGTGTTCTATTTTTTACTGATTACCTTATTTCATTACTACTGTTCAAAGGATAATACCATAAAATATACTCTTCTCATATGCCATTGACTATAAACATTTGGAACATGGTCTTAAACTTAGTCTTTATGAATCTTTCCGCTCTTTTTAATATTTGTGAATCCCCTGACTTTGAGCCTCTGTGTACAGAAATTCCAAATTTGCTAGATTCCTCTAATTAATTGTCCTTCTAATGTTGGCCACCCCTAGAGGGCTCCTTTCTTCCATCACAAACAACACAGTATTAAACCTCCTTGGAATTAGAAATTATTCCCCATCCTTCATTATCTCCCCACAGTACCTAGCATAATGCTGCACAATGCAGATAAAATATGTGGTAAAATATTTATGATTTACTTTTAAATTAAGCATTACAGATATGATCATGTCAAGATTAGGCTGAAAAATTAGAAAGTTATGAAACTATTTGGAACAAGATATTTTCAATAAACAAGGTACTTTCAGTAAAAACCTTAAAGTATATCCTCTCTTGTTTGGTAGACAAATCTAAATATCAGTGACAAAAGATGATGATCTGGGAATTATTTTTACTTGATATATTTTCTTCTCTGGGCTCTGTCATTCTTCATACAAGTGCTTTATGAGGCCATTATATTTCATACCAATCCTTTTCAGACTCCCTGGTTATTAATGTAATTAATTAAAATTGGCATAAATATGAAGCATTTCCCCTTTTAGAAAAAAAATCCCATTCTATAACCCACCTCTTCAATCCTTACTTAATTTATCCTTGGTTTGGGGTCCCTGAGTTTATGCTAATTTACCAGTTTTCTCTACAGAGTAGCTTAGAGAACAAGTGTGTAACCAGAGGATGAAACTGAGTCCTAATTACCCAGTTTTGTAAAAAACAAAATAATGCATATGTTCTTATATGCAATAAACATCTGGACTTGGCTGTATGCTTTCCAGGTACTATATTAACTGAAGCCTGTCTCTGAAATCTTTAACAGCAGAAACAAAAGCACACAAGAGCCTCATTATAAAACCATCCTTGAATAGCCAGTGTTTGTGTACTAATGAAGCTTTTCCTAACCCAGACCTGTGTTTTACTGAATGTCCTATTCCAGTGATGGTTGTAGAGCACACCCCTGGTATCGGTTCATTGCCAAATCTCTCTCTGCATGGCCATCAGTTCTAGGAAAGCAGCTTCTTAAGAAAGCAATATATGGCTCACTGCTGCCAGTGGAATAAGTAGGAAACAGGACAGAGAAAAAGACGTGTGACAAGGAGCTAATCTACAAGAAGTCAGGATCACAGGTCTTGAGTCTTGAAAGCAAATTAGCAATTGTCTGGACTCAGTATGTTCTGCATGCAAATGAAGCTAGATTTTTCCTTTTCATTTGTTTGGGGGAATTTCAAGAAATGTCAGTATTCCCTGACATGCATTCATAAGATTTGGCAGAGACTGCACTGCTGTTTCTGCCAAAGACCATTGCTTTTTTCCCACTTTCCATTTGGCTGCCTTTGGGCTGGATGGAGGGCTGCCTTGCGGCAGGAGGGGATGGAGCTGCAACCTGAGGATTGTTTGAGCACTGGGAGCCTTTGGCCCTGGTCTGGTCAGAGGCCTGCGAGGGATGAAAGCCACTCAAACAGGAGACCTGTGTAGGTTCCTCTGAGCAACAATTTTGGGGAAAATATGAATAATCAAAATGCTCCAGGGGTACATTGAGCATAAAAATGGATATTTTGTTTGCATCATAATGGAATGCCTTATGTAGATAGATTTTCTAGGCTTGTCCGAGTCTCAGTATTTTTTGCTTTCCTTCCATATACATTTTCTCCTCATATCCTTAGTCCTCAATTGAACACTTTCATTCAATCCTAAATGATTAATTTATTCATGTGTGACAGACCCAACTCAACTCGGAAGCCAGGCCCCGGTATTTATTAGTTGATTAGCTAGATTCACATATTTCTAAGGAAAGGGTTTTAAATAAAAATTTCCAAGGAAACAGCTTCTGAAGTTGAGCAGAAGCATTTCAACATGGGATGTGCCGAAATGAGGGCACAGAAATCTATCCATTTCAACACATCTGCTTACGAGAGGTTGAGTTTCTCACTTAGCAAGGCTTCCAACAAATATTGATTGAGGAGCTACTGTGCAAACTTACGTAAGTTTCAGGATCATATGAAACAAAATTTTAAAACTTGTTCAATTGCCAAGTCATGCTTGGATTTATAGTCACTGGCTGTTACATTTTAAAAGATTCTTAGAGATTATTTAAGGCTTCCTCCTTATTTATTTAGGCAAAAAAATAAAAATAAAAAACCCACATAACATAATTCTAGTTAGAGTTCCAGAATAAGAGAAGACAGGAAATGAGGAGAACAGGAGATATGTAAAATTTTAAGAGTAAAAAAGGTGGAGAATTTTTCAGAATATTCATATTGGGAAATAAAACCTAAATAATTAAAAAAATGTCAGAGAAGATATTAAAGAAAGATAGAATAAACAAAATATTGAGAATTGTTTTTAATAAATAAATATTTGTGGAATAAACTTGATAGTTAAGAAATTTAAATAATCATGTGGGTTAATAAGAAAAAACAACCATAATAAAAATATTTTCCAAACTTATTTTATGAGGCGAGCATTTCCCTGATACCAAAGCCAGACAAAGACGTGACATGAAAATAAAGCCACAGGCCAAAATCCCTAATGAATATAGATGCAAAAAATCTCTAACAAAATACCAGGAAATAAACTTCGATACCATATTAAAAAGGATCATATGTCATCACCAAGTAAAATTTATCCCTGGGATGCCAGGATGGTAAATCATTAAATGTGATACACCATGTTAACAGAATGAAGGATAAAAATCACATATTCATCTCAATAGATGCAGAAAAAGTATTTTAAAAAATTCAACACTTTTCATGATAAAAACTCTCAATAAATGAGACATAGTTGGAAGAAACTTAGCTCAACATAATAAAGGCCATA
>CAUYSK010066723.1:0-19158 GCA_963575035.1 Avahi laniger
ATAATTCTTATAGGCTTATAACAAACATCATAATCATGACAGGCTTGCAGTTTTGTTCAGCTTTGCTCAACTGCTCTGTGGTTAGCTTGCAAGGCTGACAGGTGTCAGTGTCTACTTATTGCTTTGTGGTTTTAAGCAGAATTAGTACGGAAATTTCCCTAACAATCTTAGTGTCCGAGACAGCTCCTGCCACTGAATAGCTGCTCAATAAATATTTGTTGAATGAGTGTGTGAGTAATGGAGTTTATTTAACGTGTTCTGAAAAGTACCTTTAATAAACAGTTAAAAAAATAATTTGACAAAAATAAATAGTGGCCTCCATCTTTTATCTATGTAAGATTCTTTAATAAAAATGTAAAAAGTAAGCAACCAAAGGTAACTGGGTAGAAAGCAGAAACTTAACTGCTGTACCATATAGGAATGCATTGTACCAACAGTCTTATTCACCATTCTTCGAAATCAATACTGAATTTGGTTTAGTTCCTCAATCTTATTCCACTCCTTTCCTTTCACTCTCCTCCTCCTACCCATATTCCTCCTCTTTCCTCTTCTCCTTTCTCTTCTCTTCCTTCCCTCTTTCCATCTCCCTACTTCTGCCCCTTTTTTCACCTCTCCCCTCCCCTTCTTTATATGTTCTTTCCTCTTCTTGCTGCTTGGCACTTTGAAGCAACTACTAACAGTTCCTCATGAAGCTTGAGTGAGGTAGTGAGTGAGGCAGTGAGAATGGGTAGAGAAATACAGATGGTGAGTAGCTATATACTAGATTTTGAAGGTTCTTGTGTTGATATATATTTTCCTTAAGTTATGGAAGTGTTTTAAAGCAGAGAAATAGCCTGCTCTGATTTGTGCTTTATATAAGATCATTCAAGCAGCTGGTAGAGAAGATGGATGGTTTAGAGGAGGAGGGAAGACAGACCACCAGCAGAAGGGAGACAACAAATTTTTATAAAAGGTTTAAAGGGAGCAATTCGGCTGCTGAAGCCTGAAGATAGTAGGTTAAATGCTGCCTTTACAAAGCAAGCACGTATTAATTACATGGAATGTTTTTGCGAGTGAGATGACTGATGATTATCCTATCACTCCTAACCCCTTTGGAGCTGCCTCTGTAGAAAAGTCACTTAGGAGGCTGTTAACTAAAAAAAAAAAATTAATGAGGTTTATACTTTGGAAAAAAGAGAGCTTTATTTCTCATAAAGGCTCATACTTGTTGGGCAGCCACTCAAACATACTGTGAAGCAGAGCCTTGGCCAGAAGCCAGGCACACGTGCTTCAAAGGACAGACAAAAGAAACAAGATTTTATACTCAGTGGGGGTAGTCAAATATATACATTCAATAAGCTATAGGGGGAGTCATGAATATTTATGAAAAAGGGAAATCATGTGCATTTGTAATTGTGATTTTTCTCTCCCATCCCTTTATGGCTGGGAACTCAGTGTTAAGGTGTTTCTGGGGTCCCCTTGGCTGAGAGGGGTCCATTCAGTTACCAGAGGGCTAAGGATTTTATTTTAGTTCACAAAGCTATTGCAATTATCCAGGCCAGAGTTTATGACAGCAGAAACAAAAACAGCAGCAGTAAGACGAAGAGAAGACAGATTGTAGAACACAGACCAATCATGATCTGTCTCACTGACATGTATGAAGGGGCAGTGAACGTAAAATGACTTTCTGGTTTGGGACTCAGGGTCTTTTACCAAACAGGGAAAGCTAGAATAGTAGCTCAGTTGTGCATGGGCGATGGGACAGAGATAGGAGATTAGCGAGTGATAGGGCTAAGGATCACTAATGGGAATAGAATAATTTTTTCTTGAGGCAAGACAGTTGTGGGGAGGACAAGGACCTCAAGTGGGGAGTGTAGGAACAGACAGTACCATTTCCGTGCAATTTTCCTTCCTTTTTTTTCTTATGAAAGTAATATATGTACATGGTTATACATAAGTAATAAATATATCATATAAAAGTAATATTAATTATAAACAATATATAAATAAGACATCATAGTATGCACTATGTAGTACAAATAATATATGTAAGTAACATATTTATATTAACATGTCTGTTAATATATAAACTATCATCTTATTTGTTACTAATATTATGTCATTTATATATTATATAAATATATATACAACAGAAGAGCTTCAGATGAAAAGTAACAGCGCTCTAGATGTATTAATGCATTTAATCACAGACTCGGTTACAAAGATTAACAACAAAAGCAGGAAGACAAAGACAATGCTTGGCCTTCCCCGCCAAAAACCGATAAAGGCAAGCAGCAGTAAAATCAGTTAGCTTGGAGGCAATGAAATTGCAACCGTCTCCTTTAATTCTCTGGCGCTGGCGGGTAGGGCCAGGCGGGTCGGGCCAGGCGGGTCCACTATTAAAGAGCCCGGAGGCTCGCAGCGCCTTACCCAGCCCCAGGCTGTGAGTGAGAGCCAAGGCCACGTGACGTCGCCAGGCGGCACTCTGGCTTTCCTGGAGCAGTCTCTATGGTATTCTTCCTAGCCTACCCACCCCTTGGGTAGCGGCAGTCACGTGACAGGCTCTGGGTTTACGGCAGGTGCACACGTGATCCAGGCCTGCAGTCGGGTGGCTGCGGTGAGGTATCTGGGCTTCTGAGGGGCGGGCGGTTAGGTCGTCAGGAGCAACGAGCCGGCTGAGGTGTTCGCCCCCTTAGTGCCTACAGCACGGGTCGGCTCTTTTCTGCCACTTCCACCTTCGCGGTCCCCACCTCTTTGCGGGTGAAGTCACCTTTTCGGGTTTTGAGACCGTGGGGCCTGAAGCTCAAACTTGGGGCGAACCCTCAACCCACCTCTCTTTTTCTCTCATCCTCCATCTCTTCCTTTGTACCATCGAATCACTCGGCCTTTAAGCTGGCCAGCCTGGCTGCGCCTTGAGGCCAAGTTCGGGGCAGTAAAGGTAACCGCGGGGAACGTGGCCCCCCAGTGGACAAAGGCGGAGGCAAGAATAGAGCAGGCCTAAGGGCCGCAGGCGATGAGAATAGGCGGTTGAGGGGGGTGAACGAGAAAACAAACCAAAAAAAGAAAAAGAGTACTGCGGATTTAGAAGGGACTGGAAAGGACTTGTTGCACGATGGAAGAATCTGATTCTGAGAAAAAGATGGAGAAAGAAAATCTGGGGCCGAGAATGGATTCTACATTAGGGGAACCGGAAGGATCGCTTGGGTGGGTGAAGGGTATTATGTCAAACCTGGAAGAGGGGGTGTTCTAATTGAGGAGAGTTCTGGCATTAGAGCACTTCCCCCCACTCTCCAATGATAAATTGCTTGGTTTACCAGTAAGGTTGATTGGTATCATGCTTTTGACTGCAGGATAAACTGGAAAGCAGAGTGGTGCTAACTGAGCAGAAATAACCCTTAGGACACGGCTGATATTTCTGGTGGTGGTGATGGGGTGTTCTAATTGAGGAAGCACTTCTGAGTTGCTTTGAATTATCGGTAAAGGAGATTTGATGTCACCATTTTGGGGATAGGGAGACTGGGAAGAGGATTAGCATTTCCTGGCCAGAGACTAGAGGCTTGAGAGTGCCTTCGTGCCAATTTGTAACTGCATTTTGAGACTCATATTATATGTACTTTGTGCCTGTGATGAGTGAAATATGGCTTGGAAGGAAAGCTGAAGGACTAAAGATACTTCCAGCTTTTAAAAATATAAGGCTGAAATTTTTTAAAATAGACAATATTCAAATATGAAAATATTATTTGACTTATTAAAACACCTGTATGTGTTCTTTTGATTAATTTTTCATGATGAGGAACAATTGAATTTGAATGGCTTATTTATATTCCTAAAAATATCTTCCTAGGAGCTATCTCCTGAGCTCCTAATTAGGGGGATAAGGAGTGTAAACCCAGTTTTATAATTTAGGAATATGGGCGCCTCTGTTTAGCCGAGGTCCCACACGCAACTGTACTCAGTTGTTGTACTAAATATGCTCTTTTGCACCTCCACATTTATTTATATTTCTTTAATTTCAATTTTTAAGGCAATCGGATCATGGAAATTCTGTCTTTTGGTTTGTATCTGCAGGTGGGTGCTACCAAATACAGCTATGAAGAAAAAGGTAAGACATGTCAGGTACATCAAATACATGACGGTAAAGGTAAGAACTTGCTATTCAGGAAATACGTGGTGTAGTGGGGGTTATATATATAATAGATATCATCTTTCCTGGACTATTGCAGGAGCCTCCTACATGATCTTTCTGTCGTCCCCTTCTTTCTTATCAGATTTAATTTTTCTAATGTATAAATCTGACTGGATCATTCACATACTTAAGAACTTTTGGTAACTTCCCAAAGCCCATGGAATAAAATCCAAATGGATTTTAAAATAATGACTTAAAAATCTATTCCTGAGTACCTATGCATCCTATCAAAGTCATACAGAATTTGTTCTCCAGATTTACAAATTGATTTGCACTTTGTGCGAGCCATACACACACACTACATGAGCTTCTGCTTGCACATGTACTTTTAACCTAACTCAAATTTTACCACTGCAAGATCTTACATGAGCTCTCCAGATGGAATTGGGTACTCCTTTGTGCTCTTCTGGTACTGTGCCCCATCTTGAGGTTTAGGCAGAATTGTTAAGAACACAACTCTGGAGCAAATTTCTTAACCTGGGGCTTCCTTTTCCTCATTTGTAAAATGGTAATAATAATATTACCTATCTCACAGGGTGGTTGTGAAGTTTAAACAAGTAAACGCCTATAAAACACTTAGATCATTACCTAATACAGTTAGCCTTGTAAGTCTTTCTATAAGCAATTGAAGTAAGATTTTTCATTAAAAAAAAGAAATGTACTATATTTAGCATTAACTTCATCTAATAATCTAGTTCTGTGACTCCAGTTTTCTAAGGGAATGTTCTTGATGAGCCTGTCTAAAGTTGCCGTCAAGAAGGATGCCTAAAAATACCAGAAATTTCTACATGATTAAGAACAAAAATTAGCTTGATTTAATCATTCCGTGATATATACATACATCAGAACATCACATTGTACCCCCCGATATATACAATTGTTTTTGTTCTTTTTTAACATTTTTAATTAAAAAATAAACTTTTTTGTGGCAACTTTAGACTGGCTCATCAGTGACATTTCCTTAGTAAGATAAAGTTATATAGCTAAATTGCTAGATTAAATCAAACCTGAAAACAGTACATTATTACTAATACTCCATATATTTGTAATTAGAAATTTTTGTAAAATATCTTGGTAGAACATGGATCCCCTTCATTTGGAAAGCAAGGTAATTAGAAATATATTTTATAAATTTTATTTTGAAAGGATTTAAAAGTCACTTTTACTCAGTTCCCTTCTAGTGTAAGAATATACAGCATTTTGACAGGTATTTTATTCTCTGAAACACTGACATTGACAAGAAGGCTGTTTACCTTCATAAGGACCGCCCTTTCCACTGGACAATTCTCATTTTTAAAAACTCCCTTGCATTGTGTCTTTGTTTTGATAACTTGCTCATTCTTTTAGTGAACATACTTTCAGCGTCCGTTATATGTTAGGCACTGGAGATACAAAGGGGAATCTCCCCTTTAGGAGTTCAGAGTCTTATGAGAGACAGACCCCCCAAAAATTAGTAACTGCAATGCATATAGTCTTTGTAATGATATAACAGTGCCGTGGGAGGACAGAGCTAAAACAGTTAAGTCAGTCTAGTGCATTAGGGTCAGAGAAGCTTCTTGAGAAGATGATTACTGAACAAAGTCTTAAAGGATGAGTGAAACTTAGCTGAAAGAAGAAAAGAGATTGAAAAATTACTGGCAGGGAGTGCAACATGAAAAAGGCATAGAGGCAGTACCTCTCAGAGGGTTGGGAGCAATCAAAATGACTACCAGCAGTTAAGTTATGTGTGGCTGGATGCTAAAAGTTCCAGGCCAGGAGGGGCAGAAGATGAGGGCAGAGAAGTAGATTGGCTAGATCAAGGAGGGTCTTATATGTAATTTAAGGACTTGATCTTGTAGGCCATAATAAGCTTTGGCAAAGAAAAAGAAGAGACACAGTAGATAATGGAAAAAGATCATGGAGGTGAAAGGGATGTTAAGAGGATGAGATCAAGGGCAGAGGTGGAAAGGTTGACCCTGAACAGAAGAAGAAACTTTAAGTTAAACTGAAATCCCCTGATAGATAGTTCAGGGCACAAAACTTTATTGGATTATGAGAGAAAATGGTTCAGTTTCCTCTCAAGATGGTACTTTTCTAATCTGGTTCTGAATATATTAATAATGCATATTAGTAACATAAATTCACTGCAGTTCTGTCACCAAGAGGACATGTGACCTGTGACAGGTAAGTGCCTGGCCCCTGGAATTCTGAGGATCTCTGCATTCACTGTTGGTTGGGGAATAGTATCTGCACCTGGTTGTTAGTACTGTCACTTCAGTAAAACATCAAATGCAGGAGAAAAATAGATCTCTTTAGACTGGATTTACTCTAGATCGTTAACTTTTTCCCTTCTTTTTTCCCACTTTGTCTTTAGGTGCTGTTGATGGGTAAAAGTGGGTCTGGTAAGACCAGCATGAGGTCTATTATCTTTGCAAATTATATTGCCAGAGACACGCGTCGCCTTGGTGCAACAAGTAAGATGTTCTATCTTATTGTAAAGTCAGGTGATCTTAACTATTAATAATCTGCATAACACACTTTGTTGCTGTAGCTTGGGGATGCAGAGGTTGAGGGATTTGTTATGGAGCATGTTTCCCCTGTTTGCATGCCTCCTCAGAGAGGTGTGGCCTAATTCCAGTTACTACTGCTTGCTCTCTTGAGGAAGTTCTTTCCTTTCTTGGTTGCTTACCAAGTGGAATGCCCTTGACCAACTTGTTTATCCTGCTACTTCTTAAACAAGCATAGGGACCCTTTTATTTGTGCATTTTGAGGGGATAGTGTTTTTAACTGTTATCATACAAAGAGAAATTCATAAGTATTAACAAACAAAATGGTTTTTAAAGTAGTAGTTAGTCCTTGTCTTCATTAAAAGATAAATTGCAGGGATAGGAAGGGGGGAGGTTAATCTGATCTGTATTCTGCTACTTCTCTTCCTGGATATATGTAGATGTTCTCGTTAGAGTTTCAGCTCTGATTTGGGAAATGTGTTATTGCCCTTTATGGTTTGAATGTTAGTATAGACTAGCTTGGCTGCCATGGCTGCCAGGACAGTAAGTCTAGAATCCTGGGAGAGCCCTTCCATCTCTGGGCTGTAATGCCATTTCTTTCTGCAGCATCTGAGCACTTCTGGATTCTACCTTGGTCCTTGGTTTCTAGGTGAGGAAAGCATTACCCTAGCGGGCCTTCAGTGATTCCTATTCTGGGTTTCTAGTATCTTGAATACTTTTAGGGACAAGTCACCCACTACTCTATAAGTAAACACATTATGTTCCAGACCTTAGAATACAAAGGAAAAGGAAACCTCATTTCTGTTCTCATGATGCTTGGAGTGGAGTGTAGACTCTCATACTTGGGGCAGGTTTGATGATTAGAAAACTATTTCTTAGATATAGCCCCGACTCTAATTCCCTTTTTTTCTGTTAACTAGTTGTATTTCTATTCTCTTAAATCTCTACAAATATTTGAGGATAGTCAATGTTTCGATTTATCCTAGCCATCCTATGCTTCTCAAATCTTGCCTTCCTCAAGTTAAACACCTCTAGTTCTTTCATCTATTCCTCATTTTACATAATTTTGAAGCATTTTAAATGACTTGTTCAAACTTTTCTGTATTTAAAGTGCTGAGATTTGAATGTAGATATGGTTTGATCAGGGCAGAGTGGGCCTCTCACATCTCTTATTCTGGACATTGTATTGCTGTTAGTGTAGTCTAATTGCTGCCCTCCTTTTTTGGAGTTACCTTTATTATACTGCGTCATACTAAAAAACCCCAGTTCCTTTTCACATACGTTGTTATTAAAACACATATCCTTCTGGTTCTTGTGTAATTATATTTTGAACCTAAGAATAAGTGCTTTTTAAATTAAATTATTCAATTTTGTCTGTTTTAGTCCATGATATGTTCCTGTACCCTGTGTTTGCTAACTGTGAAATCCAGGACAAGTCACTATTTATCTGGGTCTCCGTTTCCATATTCATAGAAAAAGGACTGGATTCTATTTTCATTTTAGCTACTTATTCTTTCATCTGATGTATTAGCTATCTTTCCTAGTTCCATGCAGTTTGTACATTTGATAAATATCTCTTCTGGTTTTCTTTTAAGTCATTGGTCAAAAATTTTGGTCAGGATGAAGTCCTATGATCTGTCATACATTTAGAGTTGACTTCTGTGTCTCTGGGCTTTCCAGACTTCTCTGTCTTGATTTGATAGATTTTAAAATTTTTCTTTTCTTCCAGGGTAAATATCTGAGCCTAATATCAGTATAGTTTCAGTTGATTAGAGGAAGCTAATGTTTATTGAACAACTGTTATTTGCCAGGCTTTTGCATGCTGTTTTATCTACTTTAGTCCTCATATTAACTTCATTTTAAGAGATGAAGAAACTGTGACTTAGAATTCGATCTCATTCAGCTAGTAAGCATTAAAGCTGGAATGTCAATCTATGCTTTTGCTCTATTCGTTATACCACAGCCTATCTAGCTTACCCTACCCTAACAATTCTCGGAAGATTTCTTTGTCTTTGTGTTTTGAATTCTGCACACTTTGTTGAAGCACCTTTTTCTAGTCCAATTGATGTTTCTGGTTTTAGCTGATCAGCAGAGTTAATTTATTACCCTGAATCCAGAGAATAGTCTTGCAACCAACATTTTAGAACTATTCAAAGTGCTTAAAATAGTTTTGACATATTTAGCAGTGTCATTATGAACAGAAAGTTGCAAATGATATGAACCCTATGTATTAAAGCAGACCATTTATTCAGCAAGTACTTTTCTGAAACTTCCTATGTGCTAGACACTGTGAATGAGACAGGGCTCTTGCCCTTAAGAGTATTTTGAGTGGGACCTTTATTGATAATGCTTTGTTAGTAATTACTGTATCTCCTTAAAGGTAGTAAAAGTACATTTAAAAATGTTGGCCTTAAGGCTTTAGCATATCATCATTAGCTAGTTTGTCATTGCTGAAGAAAGGTCTGGCTTCTATTGCAAAACTTGTAGACTAGTTTAAAATACATATAGTACATTGCTTTTTACTTGATATTCCTTTTTATGTAGTTGTTGATTTTCTTTAAAAATAGTAAAATAGTACTTTTAAACTATTACATTGACTTTAATGTTTTAGTGTTTTTGTAGTTTGGCATTGCTGAAAACAGTCCAGTTTTATTTTGTTAAACTTAGAGCCTACTGTGTTTTGAAATTTGAAGTAAAAATACAGGATGGTGGTGTTATTAATTCATTAGGGGGCTGTTAAAATGTGTTTGTTGGAATAGTAAACTTGTCGATAAAAATATTATTATGAAGTATTTTAGGCTGAAACACTGTTGACGGCTCCAAGGTTTCCTACCTTCTCAAAATTCTCTGTTCCCTTGGCTTTTATTTAATGCTCTATTACCCTGGTTTTCTTCCTTTATCTTTAACCATCCTTCCCCCCCCCTTTTTTTTTAAAAATCTTTATCATAGTATTTTCTTCTTTCTGCCCCATAAGTGTATGTGATTCCTCAAAGGTCTCTTCTTGGTTCTTTGTAGGTACTCTTATGACAACAGGGCAGTTAGACTAGGAGAGCCAGAGGGCCATATAGGGGATATGAAAGACTAAAGAGAGAATTAGGAAGTAGGGGCTTAGATCATAAAGTGTCTTATAAGCCAAGTGAAGTAGTTTGAATTAGGGTAGAGAGAGTTTTAAACAGAAAATTAACATGATCAGATTTATATTTTATTCTAATTTTCAATTTTAATTATAAAAATAATACTTGTGAAAAATTCAAACATTGCAGATGTGTAGAAAATCTGTTCTCTCCCTCACTCTCAGGCCTACCTCATAGGGACAATCACCATTAGTAGTTTTGAGGTTAACCTTCTGGCCCTTTCTTTTCTGGGTATATATAATCATACACACACAGAGAGGTTTTTTTTTTTTCTTTCTCATGAAGAATGGAATAAAAATCTGCATTTTGGAAAGATCGCTATATCAGAATATAGAGGATAGATGGATTAGAGAGAGGCAAGGGTAGAAACAGGTTGACCAATTAGGAAACTATTTTGGTAGACCAGGTAAGAGATGACAGGGGCTTGATTTGGGTTAGGGTGATGATAGTAGATATGGTGAGAAGCAAATGGATTTGGGATATTTTTAAGAGGTAGAATCAATAGGACTTGCTGATAGATTTGGGGAGAATGGTGAGGGAAAAAGTAGACTGAAGGATGAAAGTAAGGTTTTGACTTATTTAAATTCACTGAGATGGAGAAGACTGCAACAGGTATAGATTTTTGTGGGAAGAAAGGGGAGATGATGAGTTATATTTGGATACACTGAGTTTGGGATACTTGTGTTTTATTCAAATGGAGTTGTATAATATATGAGTCAGAAAGGAAGGAGAGAAATTTGTCCTAGAGATACCTATTTACAAGTTATCAGTATCCAAATGGTAAATAAAATAATGTGAATAGGTTAGCTTGCCTTGGGGAAGGTGGCCAAGGATGGAGTCTTGAAGAACTCCAACATTTAAGGGACAGAAAGAAGAATAGGAGCCTGCAAGGGAGGATCTGCCAGAGACGTCATAGGTGTGATATCAGAGACCAAGAGAAGAGAATTTTTTGAGAAGAAGAGAGTAGTCAACAGTGTCATGCTGCAGAAAGTAAGACAAGGACTAAAAAGTCCACTGGATTTGGTAATGAGGCCACTGGTCACTTTATGACAATTTCTATGATATGGGAGTAGAAACCAGATTTCTATCCCATATGCCCCATATCTAAACAGTCACTGAATCCTATCACTTCTTTTATTATTGTCTTTCCCTTTCTCAGTAGCACTTCTTTCCATTTTTTTTTAGTACTAGACCGTATACATAGTCTTCAAATTAATAGCAGTTTGAGCACCTACTCTCTCGTAGACTCTGTTGGAAATACAAAGACATGTAAGATATGATTCCTTTTCCAAGGAGGGGGAAGTAAAGGGGAGAAGGGAAGTAGTTTGAGCACCTACTACGTGCCAGGCACTTTATATATGATAACTAATTGAATCCTCACAGTAATCCTGTGAGGTCAATACTATGTACCTCCATTTTCTTTTAATAGAAGAAAAAACTAATACTCAGAGCTTAAGCGACTTACCCAAGGTCACACAGAGATAGAGCTGGTATTTGAACTCAGATTTGTTTGTCTCCAAAGCCCATGCTTTTTTTTTTATAATGCTTTGCTGCTTATGATACAATTTGTAAGATAAAATTGCACAATAGTTAGATAGCAGTCAATTTAAGCAACAGCTTTGATATAGTCATAGAAGAAACACCACTGTGTGATCGATTGACTATCACATAAATTGTATAAATGATAATTGCTAGACTTTGAGAAATTTTCAGGATAAAAATTTTCGTTATTCTTCCTTGGATTTTTAGTGCCTGGCAGAGAGTAGATGCTTAATAAATGTTTGAATGAATTCAGAGGGAGAGATGACGGTAAGTGGGGGTAGCTAGACAGGGCTTTTAGAAGAGATGGGATTTAGGTTGGGTCTTAAAAGATGCATATAACTTTGAAATAAAGATGGGGAGGGCTTCCCAGGCAGATAAACAGATTAGGTGAAATATAAGGGGGAGGGAAGCATAAGGCAGAGGTCGCAAACAGGCAGCCTGTATGCTGGATAAGGCCTGTAGATGTGTTTTGTTTGGCCCATGCAATGTTTTAGAAAAATTGGAATTAGTTATCAGCATGTAAAAGTTTTCATAAAAATCTGAATTACCCGCTACTATTGAAAAGTTTAAAGGTCTGGTAACCTGGAACCTATGTTTCTGCATGGCAAATGAGTAATAGCTGAGTAACTGCCACTCACTCCACTGTCTTCTTGGGTGGATGTCTGCCTTATGTATGTAACCAACTTTGCTCATGTACATTTACTGGCCTAGCCCCTATTAGCAAGTTTGCGACCGCTGATGTAAGGTATCTTGGGATTTGGGGAGGTAGTGGGGTTTGGGAGGACTGTGGATAAACCAAATTGGGCTGGAGCAAAAGGCTTTATTAATGTAAATCATTGGGGAATATATAGGTAGATTGGAAGCCAAATTGTGAAGGACCTTAAATGGCCCCCTGTAGGTATGGAGGAACCATTGAAAGTGTTTTGAATGGGGAGTGACATGTTCAAAGTAGTGTTAAGAAGATGAGCCTGGCAGTATCCTATAGGATGAAGTAAAAGTGGGTAAGGCTCTCATGGGGGAAAGTCAGATATGGAGCTTTTGTAGTAGTGTAGTCATGAAATGATAAGGGCCTTCCTTAATGTTAGTGGTGGGTTATAAAATAAGGAATGGGATCAAGAGAGATTGCAAAGAGCTAGCAATGAATTAAATGTCAACAGAGGAATCAAAATGGGAGAAAGTCAGGGTCTTTAACTGAAAGAGAAATGAATAGCAGCAGTTAGTTTGGTTATGTTTTGTGTTTGTTTTGTGTTTGGTTTTTGTTATTTTTGTTTCTTTAAATTTTTTTTTTGTGTGTGGGAAGTTGGTGGGGGCAGGTGGAACAGGGAAGATGTATTAAATAGTATATGTCTCTGTCTTACATGTTGAAATTTTTAACATTAGTATTATAATTGGAGGTTGTTTCTGCTCTGAGTACTAAACTACTAAAAAGTAAAATGACTTACATGAGAGCCAGTTCTACAGCTCAGGGTAGTTTAGGTGCCTACCTTGCCACTAAACCACACTACTAAGCTGAAAATCACCTTCTTGTGGCTTTGAGCATTTCACTCCACTTTGGTCCGTCTAAATTTCATGGGTTAGTGCTTTGGTTATTTTGAATTTCACCTTCCATGCTACAGTTATTAGATTTGTCATATTTGTCTTCCAGTTGATGTAGAACATTCTCATGTTCGATTTCTGGGAAACCTGGTATTGAACCTGTGGGACTGTGGTGGGTAAGTACAATCTGCTTATTTGTTTGTGAAGCTGATGGCAGTAATCATGGCATCTAGTATAATCTGCATGGTGAATATACCTAGAGTAACTATTATTTGTAATAAATACATTGGATAGAAATTACTTCAAAATTGGCACTTGATTAAATAAAGATCTCTGACTTAATGTGATTGTGAAAGTGTCCTCTGTATGTGACATGTTTAAGTAGCACTAACACAGGCTCCATCTGGGTATCTATAGTGTGGTATAAATTATTCCGTCTTTTACAGGGAAATAAATTAGGTTTCTTTTTCAGGTGGCCTGACACCAGTGCCAACCTCTTAGCTGTCACACCTTACTGCTTTGTTCTTAGTTGTTTCGTTAGTTATCTCCAGGTAGTCTGAGCACTGTAGATTAGACTCTGAGCACATATTCTCTAACTGAATTACCTACTTTTGGAAGAGTAGGAGACAGCTCCTCCCCTTATGACCAAGGCATTCACCAAATATCCCACCACAAATGCACATACACTATGTTTCTGTGCTGATATTACTTTCTACCCTGTGGCCATTTGCATCTCTGTGATGAACTGCTATAGTACACAGCGGTTAGGAGTGTCAGCTCTGGAGTTAAATTGGGATTTGTATTTCAGTTCTGTTAGCTCTTTCATCTTGGGTAGATCATTTAACTCTTTTAGTACAGTTTCTTCATTTGTACAATAGGATAGCAATGGTACTAGCTCATAGGGTTGTTTTGATGACTAAGATAATATATATAAAAACACCTAGCAAAGTACCTCACAAAATAAATAGGTATTATTGTTAGCTCAGTGTTTCCTAGCTCCTAGCGTAGAGCCAGCCGTAGAGTAGGTGCTTAATGAATATTTGTCGAAAGAATAATGCAATAGCCAAATACTCTATAATAAAATGACTCCATTTCTGCTAGTAGATGGATCACTTAACACCCTAACAGCTTTCTCCATAAAAATCCTTCCTCATTATTATTGCTTCCAATTTTCTCTGTCAAGAGTTTAGTCCCAAATCCCTTGCTTTTAGGCACTAAGATATGATCTTCATTTTTGCAGATAAGACAGATGAGGTCCAAGGAGATTATAATTCTCCCAAGGTAACACAGCTAATTAATATCAAAGTACAGGACTAGAACCTAGGTTCATGATTTTTTCCTCCATTATACAATGCTACGGTTTTCTGCTAGCCAGCTGGTAATTGATAACTTCTTGGGAAGCAGCATTCTCCTAAAAAAGTTATCACTTGAGTCATTTTCATAGAGTTTAGAATATTTGACTATTGAGTTATTCATTCAGCAAATGTTCATTGAGCACTTAACACTGTTAGAACCTGGAAAACAATGGGGAATGATAATAGACATGGCCCTTACCTTCGTGGGACTTGTCTGGGGAAATGAATGCTATTATTTAAAAACTCACACAAACAAGTATAATATCACACTTGTGGTAAATACTGAAAATAAGAGGAATGTATTGGTATAAGAGCCTACGGTTAGTGGATTGACCCAAGTCAGGGAGTTCATGGATGGTTTCCGTGATGAAGTGTGAATTGAACTGAAATCTAAAGGGACAAGCTGGAGTTAATTAGATGAAGAGGCAGAGGGGTAGCATCTGAACCAGAATAAACAGCATGTGTAAAGGTCCCATGGAGGATAAACTTTGGGCCACTTGAGGAATTGAGAAAAGGTTGGTGTGTTTAGAACATAAGAAGGGGCAGAGGATGGTGAAAGTTGCAGTTCAGGATGTAAGAAGGTAAGACCAGACCTATTTGCTATTATTTGCCCTTTAAATTTAAGCCTTGAGATTATCTTTTCCATTAATCAAGCCAACGAAAACAGATCATAAGCAGGGGTGACTGAACTGAGGACTTGCTTGCTATCTAGATTTTTTTCCTACCAGGCAAGACACCTTCATGGAAAATTATTTCACCAGCCAACGGGACAACATCTTCCGAAATGTGGAGGTTCTGATTTATGTCTTTGATGTGGAGAGCCGTGAACTCGAAAAGGACATGCATTATTACCAGTCGTGCCTGGAGGCCATTCTGCAGAACTCTCCAGATGCCAAAATCTTTTGCTTGGTACACAAAATGGATCTGGTACAAGAGGATCAACGGGACCTGGTAAGAAACAGAAAAAGTGCTGCACCAAATGGTCGATACAGTTTACAAACTTCTTTTGTAGAGGTAGAGGTAAATTTGTACCATTTTGTTTTTTGGGAAAAAAGTCTCAGCATAAGCTTTCAAAATATAGTTCTGTCATGTGCTTTAAAAAACATTCTTATTAGCCAGGTGTGGTGATGTGTGCTTATAGTCCCAGCTACTTGGGGGGCAGAGGCAAGAGGATTGCTTGATCCCAGGAGTTTGAGGTTGCAGCGAGCTATGATGACGCCACTACACTCTAGCCCCAACAACAGAGCAAGATCCTGTCTCAAAAACAACAACAACAACAAAACAACACTCTTAAACACACTTCTTTTTGTCCATGGTAAGGGAAAGACAATATTAATTTAGCAAATAATTTTCAAATTTGGTAAGGAATCTGACCATGTAATAACACTAAGAAGCCATTATTTATTTTTAAAATAAGTTTCCTGTCCGTGTTTCACTGATCTTCAGAGCACGGAAATTCTGTCAAGGCTAGAAGACCCATTAGGAGTGAGATGAAGTAAGGTTGCTTGTATCACTAGTTTGATTTAGGAAACTGGTCTGCACAAGTTCAGGTGCCAACCACACTATGTTAGGTACTGTGCCAGGTCCCTCATAACTGCATCGATATGATATATTTCTCTTCTTTTCTGGAATGGGAATTAATACACACAAGTTTATTTTTTTTAATGTTTTTTTGGGGGGTATCCCTGAAGTCATATCTTTTTTAAAAATTTTTTTTATTTCAGAATATTTTGGTCACATATATTGTCTTTGCACTGCCTGAGTCAAAGCTACAAGCACGCCCGTACCCTAGATAGTGTGCATTGTAACCATTAGGTGTGAACTTACCCATCGTGACCTCCCCCCTCCCACCTGCCTGATCCCCATGAATGTTACTTCCATATGTGCACATGAGTGTTGATAGATTAGTACTAATTTAATGGTGAGTACATGTGGTATTTATTTTTCCATTCTTATGATATTTCACTTAGAAGAATGGTCTCCAGTTCCATCCAGGTTAATACAGAGATAGTAAGTTAACCATTTTTTTTATGGCTGAGTAGTACTGCATGGTATATGTATACCACATTTTGTTAATCCACTCATGTATTGATGGGCACTTGGGTTGTTTCCACATCTTTGCAATTGTGAATTGTGCTGCTATAACCATTCGAATACAGATGTGTTTTTTATAGAATGTCTTTTCTTCCTTTGGGAAATACCCAGTGGTGGAATTGCTAGATCCAGTGGTAGTTCTACTTTTAGTTCTTTGAGGTATCTCCATACTACTTTCCATAAAGGTTGTACTAGTTTACAGTCCTACCAGCAGTGTTCCAGTCTCTTCACATCCCACGCAAACATTTGTTGTTTTGGGACTCTTTGATAAAAGCCTTTCTCACTGGAGTTAAGTGATATCTCATTTTGGTTTTGATTTGCATTTCACTGATGATTAAAGATGTTGAGCATTTTTTATGTTTATTGGCCACTAGTCTGTCTTCTTTTGCAAAGTTTCTATTCATGTCCTTTGCCCAGTTTTTAATGGGGTTGTTTGATTTTTTTTTGCTTATTTTCCTGAGTTTTTTATAGATTCTAGTTATCAGCCCTTTATTGGATGTATAGCATGAAAATATTTTCTCCCATTCTGTAGGTTGTCTGTTTGCCCTAATGATTATTTCCTTGGCTGTGCAGAAGCTTTTTAATTTGATCAGGTCCAATTTATTTATTTTGGTTGTTGCTCTGATTGCTTTTGGGGTCTTCTTGATAAATTTTTGGCCAAGGCCAACGTCTGTAATAGAGTTTTTCGAACATTTTCTTTTAGAATTTTTATAGTTTCATGCCTTAGGTTGAAGTCTATTATGCATCATCAGTTGATTTTTGTGAGTGGTGAGAGGTGTGGATCCTGTTTCAGTCTTCTACATGTGGCGCTCCAATTTTCCCAGCACCATTTATTGAATAGGAATTCTTTTCCCCAGTGTATGTTTTTGTCTGCTGTGTCAAAGATCAGATGGCCTTATGAGGATGGGTTTATATCTGAGTTCTCAGTTCTGTTCCATTGGTCTATATCTCTGTTCTTATGCTAGTACCAGGCCGTTTTGGTTACTATAGCATTGTAGTATAGCTTGAAGTCTGATAAATTGATGCCTCCCAATTTGTTCTTTTTGCTTAAGGTTGTTTTGACTATATGGGGTCTTCTCTGGTTCAATATGAGGCACAGAATTATTTTTTCTAGATCTGTGAAAAATGTTGTTAGAATTTTAGTAGGGATTGCGTTGAATCTGTAGATCACTTTTGGTAGCATAGATATTTTAACATGTTGATTCTGCCGATCTGTGATCATGGTATGGTTTTCCATCTGTTCTCATCCTTTCCTATTTACTTTATCAGTGTTTCATAGTTCTCTCTGTAGAGGCCTTTAACCTCCTTCGTTAAATATATGCTGAGGTATTTTATTTTCTTTGTTCTGTTATGAAAGGTATTGAGGCTTTGGTTCCCAGCTTGACTGTTATTAGCCTATATAAATGCTATTGATTTGTGTACATTAATTTTGTGACCTGACACTTTGTTGAATTTTTTTTTATCAATTCCAGTAGTCTCCTGACAGAATCTTTGGGTTTTCTACATACAAAATCGTATTGTCAGGAAAAAGTGATAGTTTGGCCTCCTGTGCCCTTATTTGGAAGCCTTTAATTTCCCTCTCTTGTCCGATTACTCTGGCTAGGACTTCCAGTACTATGTTGAATAGAAGTGGTAATAGAGGGCACCATTGTATGGTTGCAGTTCTAAGTGGGAGTGCTTTCAGTTTTTCCCCGTTCAGTGTGATGTTCACTGTGGGTTTGTCATAAATGGCTTTTACAGTTTTGAGGTATGTCCTATCTGTGCCTATTTTGTTAAACATTCTTATCATAAAAGAGTGCTGAATTCTGTCAAATGCTCTTTCTGTGTCTATTGAGAGGATCATATGGTTTGTTTTTACTTCTGTTTATGTGGTGAATTACATTTATAGATTTGCATATGTTGAACCATCCCTGCATCTCTGGGATGAAGCCCACTTGGTTGTGATGGATTATTTTTTTGATGGGGAGCTGAATTTGGTTCACTAGGATTTTGAGAATTTTTGCATATGTATTCATAAGGGATATTGGCCTGTAGTTTTCCTTTTTTGTTGAGTCCTTTTCCTAAGTTTAGTAACAAGCCGATGTTGGCTTAGTAAAACGTGTTGGGGAGGATTCCTTCCTTCTTGATGTTATGCAATAATTTCTGGAGGATAGGTATCCATTCTTCTTGGTAGGGCTCATAAAATTCTGGTGTAAAACCATCCGGACCAGTACTTTTCTTTTTTTGAAAGATTGGTGCTTCAATTTTTTTACTTGATATTGGTCCATTCAGGAATTCTATTTCTTCCTAATTGAGCCTAGGGAGGCTGTGTGTTTTTCTAAGAATTTGTCCATTTCCTCCACATTTTCAAGTTTATGTGCATACAAATTTTTATAGTATTGAGAGATGATATTTTTTTTCCTTTTTTTTTTTTATTATTATTCCAAGGTATTGTGAGGGTACAAACATTCTAGTTACACTTTATGTCTTTGCCTCACCCAAATGCACGTTAAGGCGTGCCCTTCCCTCCCTTTAGTGCTCCCTGTGTCCTTTAGTTGTAGATTCGCCCCCCCAACCCCTAATCCCTGGAGAGTATTTCTGCCATGTAATCACCCTAGTGTTGATCAGTTAGTACCAATTTGATGGCGAGTACAAGTGGATCCTGTTCTTCTGCTCTTGTGGTGCCTCACTTTGGATGATGGGCCTAAGTTTAGTCCAGGAAAGTGTAAGAAGTACTAGATCATCGTCATTTCTTATGATTGAGTAATATTCCATTGTAAACATATACCAAATTTTGGTAATCCACTCATGGATTGACGGGCACTTGGGTTGTTTCCACATTCTTGCAATAGTGAATTGTGCTGCCA
>CAUYSK010066724.1:0-13353 GCA_963575035.1 Avahi laniger
AGTTTTAGTCTTATTGTACTTGGCCTGATCATTTAAATAAGTACAGCAAGAATGAGGATTAACTATATAACCCCCTTTTAAATTTTGCTTTGCTGGAACTTTTCACAAGGAATCTTAGATGAGACTTTCTAAAGCCTCTCAGGGCTGTGAAGACAAGCTAATGATTCACCTTCAAATTGAGTCTGTAATACCTGTAAACTCGAATGAATATCTCTCTTCTCAAGGTTCCCAAAATATCTTGAGGTTTCTGGACCTGTTAGGAAGTGACATCTTCTACTCACCTACAAGGCAACCGTGTGAATCATTTATTCAAGGTCCCAGGCCAATTATTCCAAGGAGCTTTTATTGGCTCCATAGAGTCAATTTTAATTCTTTAAAGCAGTCTGCTCAGATCCAAAAGGACGACATCTCAGTCAAAGCCTTGGTCATATAACCAGTGTTTCTAATTGTCTCCTGTTGCAAAGACAACAGATTCTTATGGTACATATGCAAATAACTATATTGCCATAAAAATTAGAATATTCACAAATAGTTTCCAAATTCTGGAGGAATCAGGTAGGAAGAAGAAGTAAATGTTTCAATTCTGCTCGCAAAAGTATACTTTACCAAATTGCTGTAAGCTATAGAAAGCTTAAAATTTTTTTTTTAATATGGAAAAATAAAACATAAAGGAATTCACACATTTCAAACAAAAAAAGTCATAAAAAATTATACTCCTTCATTAGTTTAGTCCCATGTAATTAATTCTTGTTCTGCTTGATATTGGGTTAACAGTTTTATGAGTCCAGTTTCTTCATTAGAATTCTGGAATTCTTAACCAGTCCAATACCATGATCTGAAAGTTATCAGAAACCAATATTCAGTAGTACTTCTCAAAGTCTTTTCCATAAATTTTACTGATGAAAAGAAATTCTGGACTACAGCTGATTGCAAGATGCTTTTAGAGAAATATCTCATGGTTAAAAATCTGATGAGAATATGTTATAACCAGCACTTGACAAGGAAATTTGGTAATGTCTGTAACATACAACATTTTAATATAACCACAATTATGACTAATAACATACGTCAGGATTATAAATTTCTAGGAATTTCACACAATTTTAGAATACATATTAATAATATATCCATACAAACATATCTCAAAGAAGGTTAAACATTATATCACTTGTTATTTGGCAATGCTTCCTGTTGGGGTACAGGGAAAATTTCCTCTTTGCCCTTGGAAAGTTTGCTGAAAAGTCAACTCATAATAAAGTAGATTAATAAGAGAAAAGCTATGAAATTTATTTTAACATGTATTACATGGGAACTCTCAGAAAATTAAGATTCAACTCCCCAACAGAGTTCAGAAGCTTATATGTCTTTCTGGTAAAATTGCTTATGAGAGTGGGGAAAAGGGGAATTCTGTTCAGGAGTAATAAAGGATTGCTAGGAAAGATGAATCGATGGGGAACAAAGATTAACTGGTAAATAGTTCCTTTCAAATTTAAATGAGTCTGAGAGATGGGACGTGGTCTTTTTTTTTCAAGACCTAGTTCTTGCTCTGTCACCAGGGCTAGAGTGCAGTGGCATCATCATGGCTCACGGCAATCTCAAACTTCTGGGCTCAAATGAATCTCCTACCTCAGCCTCCCAAGTAGCTGGGACTACAGGTGCCCACCACGCCGGGCTGATTTTTCTGTTTTTTGTAGAGACGGGTCTCACTCTTGCTCAGGCAGGTCTTAAAGTTCTGGCCTCAAGCGATCCTCCCACCTCAGCCTCCCAGAGTGCTAGGATTACAGGCATGGGCCACCTTGCCTGGCCAGGATATTATCTTCTTAAGGAATCTGTTCTGTTGTGGCCATATTTCTGGTCTTACAGGGAGGGGAAGAAAAGAACAATTATTCTCCTGGGTGGGTCTGGATCTCAGGTGGATAAAGAAACTTCAAGGATTTGGGGAGACTCCCAATGGTGGTGGCAGGGGCATAGGTCCAAGACAGCTTGAGGCTTCTTCAGTCAGTCTAGCACATCAAACTGCCCTGTTTGGGGGTAAAATATTTCTAATTTTCTTCATTTTTACATAATCTAACATATTAAATAAGCCTCATTGGTTTAATAATTCTTATACTTCCAGGGGCTCTTCTAGAATGTCCAAAAGTCAGTTTGAGGTCAAAAAGACTTAATTTTGATTTGGGGGAAGTTTGTCAAAAAAAAAAAAAAAAGGTTCAGAAAACTTGATCAGAAATAGGATTACAGGTCACTGTGAATATTAGTTATTCATTTAAACAGAGTGATAATTTAAAAATTTCAAAAGCAAATACAGTAAGTTACATAACTGTAGAAAAACCTTAACTCTTTTACTCAGTTTTCCTAAGTAATCAAAGACCCAATAAAGACAGCATGAAGCACAGGAAATTATTTTTTTTCCTTTTATTTTTTGGATTCTTTCTCAATCTCTCGTACACTTCATGTCATATCACCTCTTAAAGTCAGTGTTTCTCTTGATGATAGTTTTAGTTCTCCCATTTTCTCTATGCCCATCCTTTGCAGGGGTCCCCAACCTTTTTGGCACCAGGGACCAGTTTCATGGAAGATGATTTTTCTACTGATAGGGGAGGGGAGGAGGCGGAGTTCAGGTGGTGATGCCAGCGGTGGGGAGCCCACCTCTAAGTACAGATGAAGTTTCCCTCGCTGGCGCACTTGCTCATGCTCACCTCCTGCTGTGAAACCCCCCAACACACAGCAGCTTTAAATGATTCTACCCATTCCTAAGGCTTCAGTGATGAATATTTGTCTTTTATCTTTTCCGGCATTTCTTTGTGTATATTTGGGTTCTCTATAGAGCACCTACTAGATGCAGTTTTAGATAAAGTTTCTCTTTGAGTTCACATCTTCCTGGAAGTTATTTTGAGGCCCTGAATAAGGCTAGACCCTCTAAACTAGTCTAAGGGATATCAGCCATATATCTGGGAGCTCTCAAGCATATATTCCTTGGTTTGCAAACTTAAAATAATGTATTCTCATCCTCTAATGAAGCATGAGACTGCCAGAATGACCTATTTGCCAGAGGTCATTGATATCATTTATCCAAGAGAGTTTAAACCTCTGAGATCTTAGAAAGTAGTCTTTGGAGGAGCTATAGAAGCAAATTTCTCCCTTTTCTTATGACTACCCAAAGGAACTGGTATCGCTATAAAGTACTATGTAATCTTTAAAGTCCCTCTGGAAAATCAACACAATCACAAAACAGAGCTAAGATCTTGTCAAATGAGGCCTTACCCAGCTTTATTCATGGAGGAAAACTGTCCTTTTAACCTCTGAAAAATGACCTATTTGGCTTCTCTGCCAATAAATGGAAGCAAAACTATGGCAACTATAAATTTATATTTAATAATGATAGAAAATTTTAACTTTCAAGGATCCAGCTTAGAGATGAAAAAGCAGGACTCCCAAACTACACTTTTTTACCCCAACTAAGGAAGACAGTACTTTCTTCTCCTTCCTCAGGGTGAGACCAAAGGGCCAGTTTTGTGTATATCTGTGTGAGCATGGATGACTAACACATGCACCTTTACCTGAAATCCAACAGACATCCCATGGCCTTTTTAAAACCTATTTTGTTTTCCCAAAATGTTTTTCTATAATATTTCATTTTTACTTAGCCTCTCAGGGTTATGTTTCATCTTAGCTACCATTTCATGAGTTTCTATGCTGTGCCAAACCACAAGAATTTCATATTCATTATTTCATTTCACCTTCCAATACTCACATGAAAGAGACGTCAACATCCAGTCTTATACATGAATCTCCATCTACAAATGGCTCAATAATTTACCCAAAGTCAAACCTCTACAAAGAAATAGAGCCAGCATCGGAAACTAAGTCTAACGCTAAAGCCTTGACTTCTTCTGTTACAGTGTCATCTCCAAACTAGCTGGGTAGAATGTGGTTCCTAATAATTTTAAGTTACCTTGAATCTGTTTATTCCAGAATTCAGCACCTGATAATGAAATTTTGTATGCCAGTAATGAAACTAGAAATGAAAATTCTCAAAATATTGGCAATAAAAGCACAATAAATATGAAACGCCCAGCAAAAGGGATTTCATTTATGTTGGCTAGATGAAAACTTGTCTATGTCAAACAATTTTATTTATGTCACCCCATCTCAAAGGGTATACTGGAAACCCAGATTATGAAGATGTGGTTTCAATTAAATATTTTAAATAATCCCCCAAAAGAAGTTATTTTATAGAGTGTCCAATTTATCACTCAGTGAAGACTAGTGGTGACTCATCGTAATGTTCCCATCCTTGTGCTCTGCCGTCTTAAACATGCTATACTCTGCAGAGATGCAGCAGGAGAAAACCACATGCTGGCAGAGACACCTGTCGGGACCTGTTGGGGGGCTGAATCTTTCTGTGAACTAATAAACAGCTCCTAAGACATATCTGCTTTAAGCAGAACATGACCCCCAAATTATTGCCTCTCCACATGTTATTTCAGAACCTGTGAACAGTACACTAAACAGATTGCATAGAAGATTACCTTCAGCTGGTCCAATGTATAAGTATTGATTTTTTTTTATCCTTCAGAGCTTTTCTGTACTCAAGGATAAATGAGGAAATAATTTGAAAAAATGCTGCCAATGGTAATTTTCTACATTGTGAACACAAGAAAGGGGAAAAGGAAAGAAAAGTGGGTTACCTCGGGGCTATCCTTAGTAGCTCTGTCCAATCCTGGCAATGACAGAATTGTAAATTTATATAAACTTTACCAAATAAAAGCAATATAACCAAGAGGGGAATTTGACTACTTGGCTCATAGTCCTGATCCTGAGAAAATTGTTAATTCCTTTATGATGTCACTAAATCCTTCCCACCAATTGAGAAATGTATTAATTTAAAAGAATTCATTTTTCTCATGAAAGAAAAGCTTTAACACAATAATGTTCTTTTTGTCTAAACATTATTTATTCATTACAACTGAGAATTTCAGAACAATGCAATTTGGAATAAACATATGCCTGGTTAATGTTATCCTTTAGAGAGGAATAAAAATGAATAATTTAAAACTATATAGTTGTAAGGCATCTGGTTCGATAGAAATATACTCTTAAGATAGGATGGTGAATAGTTATTCAAAAATCAGAAATACTGTAGGAATCATAACTTTTTGGATAGTTAATTGTAATTATTTTATAAATAGAAATTAGGATTTTTAACCCTTATATAAGTTATTTCTAATAATGTGAAGAAAGGTATTGATAAATATCTTTAAAAGAATGAGTTTTTTAAAAATATTCTGTCTGTTAAAAACAAACACTAGTACAGTTATGTGCTGCGTGACTTTATGTAAATGGCAGAGACACTGATCCTTTATTATGACAGTGGCTTGCTTACTGGAGATGGATCTAGTTCATGGACTCTTAATCCAGATCCTACTAATCAGAATCTCAGGGAATGTGTTTACATTCAACATCCCAGTTAATCTTATACATACCAATATTTTAGAGTGTCGTAGTAATCTCTGTTATCATAGAAATTTCCCAAGTTTTGTCAAATGAAGTAATACTTGATTAAATAATTTTTCATGATCTTCCAACTTTGAGGTATCAAAATAATGTATTATCCACATGTTATATACAATGAAATTTTAAAATAAGTTTTATGTTAAAAATAATAAACACTTGAGTGTTTATTTGGAGGTACTGTTTTAAGTAGTAGTTCATTGATTTAATTTATTGAGTACTCACAGCAACTGTATAATATATTTATCCCCATTTTAAGATGAGGAAAGAGGAACAGAGAGGTTGAACAAATTGCCAGGTTCACACAGCAAGCAAGTGGTAACTTTGATCTTATGCAGTCTGGCTCCCAAAGCTTCATGTTAACCACCAGATCGTATTATATCTTAAATGCTTGTCACTGAAAACCGATCTGCTTAGAAAGTCATAATGATAGGAAAATGTCCCCAATACATTATTAGGTGAAAAGAAGGAGGAGGAGGGACAGGAGAGAAAATATCTTACAAAACAATATAGACACTGCTGTTTTGCAAATATTTCTGAAAATATTTGCCAAAGAAAAGACTGAAGAGGTATAAACCAAAATACTTAGCTGGTGATAGAATTGCAGCGATTAACTATGGTTGTTCTATTTTCCAAATTCCCTGTAATAAGGGAATAAATGATTATCAATCACTCTTATAATCAGAAAACAAAAACTGAGTCAGTTTACAGAATTATTACATATGTCATAGTTGACTTGTTTCATAAAAATATGAATTAATTTAGATTTTTAATTATACTGTTTAGTACTTAGCTACCTTTAGAACTATACAAATATATATTCATATAATAGCTGGGTTTTTTTTTTAATTTGAAGAATGGCTTAATTCTTACATATCAATCCTATATATTTCTATATCATTTTTAATTGCTTTATGAAGAAAAAAATGCAAGCCACATTGTGGCATTGAAAATAAATATGTTCTTTCTATATCACTGCAATGGAAAACTTAAATTTTATATTGTTCTCTAATATTATGTACATAAAGAAGTAAATAAGGTTATTTATCAGTAAGTGTATTTTTTTATTATGAACAGAATTTATTTTAATGTTGGAATCCGGAAAAAATAAGCCATATGTTAAAATAAAAGGAAAGAACAGATGTTTATACACCCATGTTTATTATTCACAACAGCAATTATTCACAGAAGCCAAAAGATGAGAACAACCTAAGTGTCCATCAACAGATAAATGTATAAACAAAATGTGTATATCCATAAAAAGGAATATTTTTCAGCCTTAAAAAGGAAATTCTGACACATGCTACAAAATGGATGAACCTTGAAGATATTATGTTAAGTGGAATAATACAGTCACAAAGGACAAATATTGTGCGATTTCACTTATATAAGGTATCTAGAGCAGTAAAATTTATAGTAACTGAAAGTGGAGTATTGGTTGCCAGGAACTTGGGGAAAGGAAGAACAGGAAGTAAGCATTTAAACATATGTACTTTCATTTGGGGAAGAAGAAGGGTTCTGAAGATGGATGGTAGTTATGGTTGTATAACAATGCAAAAGTACTTAAAGATACTCAAGAATTGCCCCCTTAAAATAGTTAAAATGGTAAAGTTTGTGTTATGTATAATTTACCATAATAAATAACATAATAAGTAAATAAATACAAGGAAAGGTGTTAAATACCATTTCTTCCATTTGTTATTGTCCTCAGAAAAGATCACACTCTGAAAAGCTTAAAATGACCTGCTTTCAAGGGTTGTACTCATAAGAATGCTTTAGTAGACATCTATTTAGAAATAGTTTTCTTGCATTTATATCCTCCTAATTGGTTTTTGATCATAATATATGCCTGCCCTTGAAGTCCTCCTATGGCTCATTCACATTATGAATCAAACATAAATTCTGTGAAAGACCTTTCATAATATTGGTCTCTGTGCAAACAAATACACCTGAACACGTGTCCCAGCCTCCCTGTCTCTCCCTCCTATTTTCTCTCTCTCCCTGGGCATCCCTTTCTCTCCCTGCCACTCCCAATCTCTCCCTCCACCCCCCTTCTCTCTCCCTCCAACACATTCTCTCCCTCCCTCTTTCTTCTTCTCTCTCCCTCTGCCTCCCCTCTATCCCCTTCTCTCTCTTCTGCCTCCTTCAGCTGCACAGGCTTCTTGCTGTTTCTGGTACCTACCAACTTTCTAACATGGTCAAAGACATTACGTTTGGTGCTTCCATCCCCAGAAGTCTTCCCCTGGACTTCTGTGTTCCTCCTCAGCAAGGCCATTCCTAAAGGCCCCACTCCAAACAGCGCTGCCTCTGAGATGCAGCCACCCATTAACTTTCTGTACTTCCTCCCTAGCACTTATCAATATCTAAAATGCTATATGGTTTATTTATGTGTTTTCTCTCTTTCCACACTGGAATGTAAACTCCAGAGAGCAGACATATTTTTTTTTTCTTTACTACAACAAAAATTTATTCTCTTATAGTTCTGGGGGCAAGAAGTCTAAAATCCAACCGTCAACAAGGTTGGTGCCTTCTGGAGGCTCTGAGAGAGAGTTTCATGCCTCTCTCCTAGCTCCGGTTGCTGTTGACGACCCTTGGCATCCTTCACCTGCAGTTGCATAACTCAGTTCTCTGCCTCTGTCTTCACGTGGCCTTCTTCTCACCTGTGTTTTGTCTTCTCTCAGAGAGTAGACATCTTGACTGTCTTGTTACCACTCTATTTCTGGCAGTTAGCATAGTACCTGGCACAAAGTAAACACTCAATAAATACTCGCATGAATAACTGTGTTAATGTAAACATATTCAAAATATCTCATCAGCCATTATTAGGATTTGTGGGATAAATAAAATGGAATTAAGCTTGCAATAGTAAGGAGGAACCATTTCTGAAACAATGAAATATTAACTAGGTAGTCATTTGTTCTCTGAGATAATATCCTGATTGTAGATAATAGAATTTCTTGAAATGAACCCAACCTTTGTCTCCACTGAGAAATAATTTGAATATGGGCATTATTATTTTCTTAAATGCCTTACATTTATTATAGCATTTCATCCACAAAATACTATGAGGTAAATATTATTATTCCCATTTTGCAGATGTGGAAACTGAGGTACAGAGAGAAATTTACCCAACATCAAGTAAAGTATTTGAAGTCGATTTTAGTATAATATTAGCAATAATTCCAGAGCTAGTGCCTTTAAGCAGCATTAATTACATATTTCCCTAAATATAGATACCTATTTTAGTTATAAGGGCATTTTTATTACTGATTACATAAAAATGTGTGTGCTCATTAAAAAAAATGAAAATACATAAAAATAAGGAAATAATATAAAAATCATTTCTAATCCTTTAACTAGACATTACCACTTTTAAATGGTTTGTTCTTATCTTTTTGCACAATTTAAAATAAATCAAAGTAAGAGAAAGGAAATAGTAAACTTGTATAATTCCAGAGTAAGAAAAGTCCTAAAAGATTATTTTTATTTTGCAAATTAATGCTCTAATCTCTGGATATTTGAGATTGGCCTTCCAGAAAGAGGAAAGAGTAGGTTAAAAGTTCATGAGATTTAAGCATTGTTGATCACTAGTTCAAGAAACAAAAAGGCCAAGAGCAAAACAGGAGTGGCAGAGAATGCGGTCAGATCAGAGAGGTAGACACAGGTCAGTTTGTGAAGGATCAACAAGAAGAAACACTCCAGGTGGAAAGAAGAGCAAGAACCAAGAAAGAATTCAGAACGCATAAACACAAAGGCTGATCACATGTGGGCATTGGGATCAACTGGGTTGACTTCGAGTTCTAGCTTTTCCACTTCCTAGTTGTTTAGCATTGGCCAAGTTATCTAATTCTTTGAGCCTCAGCTTCCTCATTTTTATGCAAAAATAATGACGATGCCTACCCTGCCATTCGTGATGAGTGCTATTTGGTATGATGGATGTACAGGGCTTCTCAGTGTCAAGCACTAATGAAAGAGACAATTCTAGAGTATTTGGGGGAACAGAATTCAATCTAGTTTGACTGTTACATATGAAAAAGAGTAATGGAAGATGAGTCTGCAAATAAAACTGGAACCAGATCAAGCAGAATATGAAACAGCAGACTAATCCATAAGCAAGAGAAAATCACTAAACTCTCTTGGCAGAGAAGTGGTGTATCAGCAGTAGGCTTTGGAAAGGTTAATACAACAGTTGTTTGCAGAGTAGTTTGGATATTGGAGATAAGGAAATAAGAAGCATTTGTTCTGCAGTAGAGACCAAATAGAAGGAATAGAGTGCAGACATCGTAGAGGTCAAATTAACAGGACTTTATGACCAAGCGAATGAGCACAGGCTGTGAAGCTTGGGGCCTGAAGGAGAACATAATCGAAATACAGATGGTAGTGGAAGGAACCAGTCTGACTCAGAAGAAAATGACTCAACTGAAGATATGTTGTGCTGGGAATCCTGTAGCTATACAGCAAGCAGGAACTGCAAAAGTAAAATAAGGGGAAAAGTACTGGATGGAAATGTAGTTTGGAGTGTCATGGACATTCAGATTATAGCCGAAGCTCTGATTGCCGGTTGGATTGCCAAGAAAGAGAACAGAGATAAAAGAGCAGAATACTAAGGGCATAGCCCTGAGGTCCAAATATATTTCACTAACAAGACCAGAAGAATGAGTTAATGAATGAGCTAGGGAAGGGTGTGATCCGTATGATCAAAGAAAAACCAGAAGAACACAGAATATATTCTGCATGTCAGTTGGTGGATATAAATAATATATAAATAATGAGTTTACACATTTTAACTCAGACATTCCGTTTGGCAAACAACTGATTTAAAAATTGTTGATGATGTTTTTTGTTCATAATGAAAAGATCTTAAAAAAACTCTGTGTAGTTTTCCTGTTTATTTCTAACTTATTTACAAAGCCCTCATAAGGAAATCTCTTTTTTAAATGTTCCATTTCTAAAGCCTAAAATATCTTCCTAAGGAAGTTGTGAAATATTCAGACCCAGAATAGCTGCCTAGAAAAATAGGTCCTGTTAACACTATGAAAAAACTTTTCCTTTGACATAATAGCTAAAGATGATGAAATTATTTCCTCTTTAAATGACTCTCCTATGGTGGCATTTAGGAATGCACGTTAAAGGAGATGTTATCACAAAAGTCTTTTATTTTTACTGCTATACTTTTTCTATTTTACCTTTAATCATGATAGAAACAAAGTACAAATAAAATCAAATATGCGTAAAAAATATGTACATTGTTTCATTTCACTATTTGTTCACCCTATAGTTTGTGCTATTTAGAGCAGAATTTGGGTTAATAGAAAAAAATATGTTTGTCCAAACAAGCATGCTTATTTATGTAAATAAAATTATGAATGAGATGAAAAATAGTATAACTGATATAAAATACTGAAATGCTATGATCAAGTATATATTAAAAGACTTAAAAATATCAGTGAAATAAATATCTCAAAAACTAGAAACGATTAAAATTAACTCAACATATAAAACATAAACAGTGCACTGAAACAAGATAAAATTGTATTTTTTGCTGAAGAAAAATCCTAACAAATTTGTAAGAAGTATATAAAGAAAGTTATAAAGCTTTATTTAAAAAAAACTAAATAAATAGAAACATGTACTAGATGTGCTACTGGATGGAAACAAATATTGTAAAAAATATAAATTCTAAATTTAGAGATTTAATGTGATCTTCAGCAAATCATTGGAATATTTTTGGGAATTTAACAGCATAAGTCTACTGAAAAAATGTATCTGGAACAATGAAAGTAGAAAGGTGGTTACAATTAAATGGCATTTTTTAATATAAGAAAAAAATGTTTCTTTAAAAGCAAAGATGAAGATATGTACCAATTTGGTTAACAGTACTAATCTCTTGGAGGTGGGATTAAAAGGATTTATTGGAAGGGTGAGGCTTTCTTCTTCTTTCTTATTTCTTTCTTCCTATATTTCTTTGGTGGGGATGATTTTTACTTTCTTCTGACTATATTTTTCCATTTTAAAAAACTTATTAAAGCAATAAAAGATGAAAATCTGGGGAAATATTTACAACCAATATAACAAATGTTTAATATGTTTAATATGTAAAGATATATATCAATAATAGTAATAAATCTATTCTAATAGAAAATTTTATAAATATCGTCAGATAATTGACACAAAAATAAGAAATTAAAAGATCAATATCACTAATAATGAAATAACTCAAAAAAAAATAGGTACTGTTTTTATCTTTGTAATTTTGTGATTTAAAATGTTAATACCTAACACTGATAAGGATATAACAAAGAAAGGCCCTCCCATGCTCTTCTGATAGGAATGTAAATGGGTAAATGGAAATCTCTGAATGTTAGGTCATAATGCATTTTTATTTTCTGTTTCATACATTTATGAATTTTTAAAAATTTCTACAATATTACATATTAGTTTTATAATCAGGAAACTAAGTATTTTAAATTTAAGAAAGTTGTATTTTATGTAAATTCAACAAGCTAGGATTTTTTAATATAGTATTCCTTTAAAATACTGTTTTTCTTTGCCATTTATGTGTGAATATCAAACATTGTTAATGGCCTCAATTCCTCCCTCTCAGTAAGTTCATTCATTGGAATGAAAATATGTAATTTCTTCTCATAAGGATGCTAGGTGGCAGGCATAGTAATAACTATCGAAATATTAGACAAAACAGTGAACATTACCATTTGCTGGATACTATGTTAAGCTCTTCAGAGGTACAACACAGTTAACCATCAGTCTTGTATAGTGGATATTACAGATTTCACCATTTTGCAGCTAAAAGAACTGAGGGTCAAAGAAGTTAAATAAATCTCCAGAATGGTGCTGGGACTTGGAGGTGGGAGGCCAAGACTTACACCTGGCCAGACCACTTATTTGTTGTCTTCCCTGAGAGCTCATCTCATTTACTTGAGCCAAAATTTTCCCAATTCAGCTGTAAAATGAAAATAATAACACTTGGCAATGTTGCAACATCCAGCAGACATAATATATGTGAAAGCACTCCGAATGGCAAATTCTATAAATTTAAAACACTATCAGAAAAATAGAGATTAACTATTTAGGTACAGTTCCCCTCTAAACAGTGTCTTTCTTAATTTTACCACTCATTTTGCTTGACTCCTTTAAAAATAATTGTGATATTTTGTAGAAGAAATTATTTTTCTTTATTGACTCCAATATCTGAAACTTTGTCTATCTGGTGTTGCTAATTAGTGCTTTTACAGACTAACCTGTTAATGGCCCATTTGAAAGTAAATCCCAACCACAGAGCTTGTCTTCCCTTATAAGACTTTAGAGGCAGTAAATGATAATAACGTATCTACAGCAAGTTTTCTACTATGTATTGTCACGCCGTCCTGACCAGCAAGAAGGACGCAACACTCGGAGTTCTTCCAACAGCGTTTTAATGGGGCAGACTATAGGAAATGCAAATGGCGAAAGACCCCGAAGCAAGACAAGCACAGGCTTATATACTGGTGAAGGCTAGGTGGCAAACTGTGATTGGACATGCCCTTAGGGTCCTCCCCAAGAAAGGCGTTCCTCTGCTGCCTCCACGCTTGATGTGTCCTTAGCCTCCCAGCAGGTGCCAGGCACCACACACACAGGCGCCATCTTCTAATGGCGTCGACTGCAGCGCTCCACAGTCATGCTATTCAACCTCTTCGAGCCTCCGTTTCCACATCTATGGGGCAAGGATGGAAGAATCTGTCTCATAGAGTTGTCAGGAAGATTAATGAGTTAATGTCTATGAAGGCCACTGCATAGAGTATGACACACAGAAAATGCTTGGTCATGAGACATTATGTGCTTTAT
>CAUYSK010066730.1:0-17966 GCA_963575035.1 Avahi laniger
ACTGTCACAAAAGCAAACAGACAACCTACAGAATGGGAGAAAATTTTTGCATGCTACAAATCCCATAAAGGGCTGATAACTAGAATCTATTTAGAACTCAGGAAAATCAGCAAGAAAAAAATCAAACAACCCTATCAAAAAATGGGCAAAGGACATGAACAGAAACTTTTCAAAAGAAGGCAGAATAATAGCCAAAAAACATATGAAAAAATGTTCAACATCTCTAATCATCAGGGAAATGCAAATCAAAACCACAATGAGATATCACTTATCTCCACTGAGAATGGCCTTTATCAAAAAGTCCCAAAGCAATAAATGTTGGCATGGATGCAGAGAGATAGGAACACTCATACACTGCTGGTGGAACTGCAAACTAGTGCAACCTCTGTGGAAAGCAATATGGAGATAAAGAGATACAAGGAGATCTACTATTGGATCCAGCAATCCCATTACTGGGCATCTACCCAAAAGAACAAAAGACATTCTACAAAAAGACATCTGCACTCGAATGTTTATAGAAGCACAATTCACAATTGCAAAGATGTGGAAACAACACAAGTGTCCATCAATACATGAGTGGATTAATAAAATGTGGTATATGTATATACCATGGAGTACTATTCAGCTATAAGAAACAATGGTGACATGGCACCTCTTGTATTTTCCTGGATAGAGCTGGAATCCATTCTGCTAAGTGAAGTATCCCAAGAATGGAAAAGTAAGCACCACATGTACTCACCAGCAAATTGGTTTCACTGATCAACACATAAGTGTACACATAAGAATAACATTTATTGGGTGTCGGGCAGGTGGGAGAGGGGAGGAGGGGATGGGTATATACATACATAATGAGTGTGATGCCCACCATCTGAGGGATGAACACACTTGAAGCTCTGACTTGGAGGGGATGGGGGGGCAAGGGCAACATATGTAACCTAAATATCTGTATCCCCATAATATGCTGAAATAATAAAAAAATTAAAAAGTTAAATTAAATTAAAAAAATAAAAAGCTTCTAGCAAATGTAAAAAGAAAAAGGAAGAAAGAAAAAATAATAACACTAAAAAGAAAAAAAAAGCAAGTCACCTGGGGAGCTGGTAGGCATCTGAGCACTAGGAATTCACAGCAGGGGGCTGAGGGGCCATGTTGATCCGGTTTGAGCTGATGGCCAGAGGAGTCCAACACAGCTCCAGGACTCTGAGATGAATGTTTGGGTTAGAAGGCTATAATAGAGAGAATTAGCTTCCTGTCCAGGGCCAAGCAAATGCTTCTTTCAGACTGGACTAAAGAGAAGGGTTTTCTACATGTGAAGACCTGTTACAGAACACTTCCAGTTATTAATATTTCATTGGGGAGTTAAAAACATAGAGCATGCACGTGAACTTATTATGCATGTCGATCACAGAACTGCTGTAAATACGGTAATGGGCTTAGAGTGTTGACTTGGCTCCTTAAGTGATAGAGATTATGATTATGATTACTATACATAAAAATTAGTGGTCACTTTCTAAGGACACAGTCACTAGGATCTGGTTAATGTACCCATTTCCCCAGGCACAGGAAATAGTAACATTGTCTGTAATGCCACATTTAAGTACAAGATACAATAATTCATGTTAACTAGTACACTTAACAGTGCACATTTACCTCTTTTATGTATATATGGGGACAACAATATGGCCTAAGGATATGTATATTTATAATTATTCAAGCGTTCATTGCCCAATTCCTTGAAGTTGGGAAGTTGAGTCGTAAAAATATTCATTAATAAATCATTAATAAATCAACCATTTCTAAAATTAATCCCTACTAAAACATCACTTCTCAGCTAACATTATTACCCCACCAATGAGGTCTCTGTGGCTTAGTCTGCCATCATAAAAATTCAGCAAATATAAATATTTTGCACAATACCTGCAGAGTGAAGCTGCAAAACTTACAAAAGTTAAAGGATTTCATGAAGTTGCCAAAAGTGATGTTGGAGAATTGCTTGAATCTCAAGCAAAGACATTGACAAGTAGAGATTTGAGATATTTAGACTGGTTAACAATGGAAGAATACAGTGTTGAGAACACTGGTGCCACACAGGCCCTTCAAAAGAAAATGATTTAGATATCAAAGGATAAAGAGAAGCTTTTGGGAAAACTAATATACTCTTAAATATTTTGCAAAACAAACAAAAACAAAAAAACCCTACCTCTATTTTATGATAGGGCTTTAAAAGTCCAAGTAAAGTGAGCAATGTTATGATATATTAATATAATGTCAGAAAATTTTACTGAGAAAAGTAACTGACACATAATTCATTTTTTAACAATTAGTGCATAATTGGAATTATAACCTAGATTTGTTAAATCTAAGAAAATATATTTTAATATCTTTCAGTTTCACTTTCAGTAGGAAGTTCCAATCAAACTTTTCTCCCACTGATTACAAAGCCATGATTCTCTTTGTAAGTGGATTTATTTTAAATGTCCTTGTCTGGTAGCAATTATCCTTAGATGCAGGAAGAGAGAGAGAGAGAGAGAGAGAGAGAGAGAGAGTGTATGAGCAAGTACCAGACATCTTTCTTGACACTTGCCTAATTCTTTAGCTAACTAGCAATAAGAGAGAGAGACAAACAGACCCACTGTTCTTTCCTCTTATTAGAGAAAGCCCTAGAAGTTACCCCATTCTTCTATCAGACTCGTTGGAAGGGTTTGTGAATGAAGCTGAAGTAGAGAGGAACTCTCAAGTCGAATACTTTAAAAGACTTTGGAATTTAAGTCTCAGCTTGACTTTTCAATTGCCATTTGAATGGACTCAACAGTTTCAGAGCTAGAAAATGATTTTTAGAAAATGGTCCCTGGAGGTCAAAATTGTGTTGTTTTTGGCTGAATACATTTGCAAGGTAATCCCCTCATTTTATAAGTAAGAAAACTAAAGAGAAAGTGGATAAATAACTTTGGCTATGCCACATTGACTATTAATAGCTTAACTAGAACCAAGACACAAGTCTCCCGAATGCAGAGCCGTGGTTGTCAACCTTGGCTGCACCTTGGAATCACCTGAGGAGCTTTAAAAACTACTGATGTCTGGGTCTCACCACCAGAGATGCTGACTGAATTACTCTTGGGTGCCGCCTAACTGGGGATGTTTAATAAGAGCCGCCCAGGTGATTCTAATATGCAGTTGAGGTTGCTACAACGATCTTTCCTAGCTTTTGCTCTTGCAAAAGGACCTATATCATTCTCCACTGTAGGCCATCTCCCTACCCTTCCATTTTTTTTTTTATCTCCCAATTAATTCTATTCCTTCTTTAGTGTTGCCACATCCCAATGATTACTAAAGTCCAATGCCCCAAAGGCAGAGCTGGGTAAATTCGCAGGCAGCGGGCCCAGGAGGGTGGGAGGGCTGGGGACCCGCGAGTGGGAGAGGAGGAAGGGTAGAAAGCAGCGGAGCAGCCGGCTCCAAGTCCTCCCAGTCTGCTTACGAAGGGACAGACGGCGGACTTCAAAGCTCAAAGCACGAGGGAACCAGCGCTGCTCCGACAGCAGCCATATACTCAAGCTTAAATTTAAACATTTTGCATATGCTTGAGGTTTGGATTCCATCCTGGAGCAGCCGGCAGCAGAAGCTACCATCCGGAGTCCTAGCAGACCGAAGATGACTTTTGCAGCTGAAAACCGCCCACTGCTGCGCTGATGGGACCTTAGGGCCAGGCCCAAGACCAACTCCTTTCACCACCTAATTGCTCTTCCCTTAGCTGTGAGAGGATCTTTTCATTCCACTTAGTTGCGTGTGTAAAAATGAGTGTTGGACCCCTGAGAAGGGCAGTGGTGAAAAAGCAAATTTAAAAATTACCCTTTCTTTTTGAGAAAACTTATCAGTAAAACGAGAATAGCCTGTTCCAAAAACCAAACGCTTCGTACAGGGCTTAGTGTCCACAGGGGTCATAAAAGGGAGTGACCCACCCCCCCATCGGGCCACACCCCTCCCAGATGTCGCGAGAGGCTCTGGCCCCGCCTCCTGGGGCATGTGCCAATCAGGACGGGCCCACTGGCAGTGCGGGCTAGGTGGGGGTTCCCATGATGTTCCGTAACGTGAGGGTCAGTGTTTCCAGCGGTGGGTGCGCGCTGTTCCCTTTACCCATCACCCGCAAAGCGAAGAAACAGTCCCGTGAGCTACTAACCTGGCACATATCCGACCCTGCAGGTAATGTGCACGCCAGATGTGACTGCACAGAAGGTAGCTTCGATTTCTCTGAAAGATGCGAGCTCTCAGTGACATATACCCACTGTTTTCCTGCACGATTGTTCACCTGCAAAGTTTCACCCTATTCTGCTTTCGATCCCAAACCGTGGGAATCCAAGAGTTGCACACTTTAATGGTATCCAGATTCTCTTTAACACATTAACTGCCATGTGAGTTATATTTAACTCACACTAGTTTTGAGCTCAGGGCCTCGCGTAGCATATGTAACTCACAGATCTCTTCACCTTGGGAGCCCTGAGAACTGTTTTTCAAGCTGCATGTAACTCATGCACAGAAAACAATAAAAAAATAACAAATTTTTCTTAGAAAGGGTGGTTTCATTTTTGAAGTTTTTATTCTATTTTTATAATAAAACACCACGGCCCCAAGGAAAAAAATTTTTTTCTAGTGTGGCAGTCAATGTGTTAATTTCATTCAACCATTTCTGAAGCACACATTGTGCAATGTCTTGAAGGAAAGGGAAACAGACATGCTACTTGATGCGTCAGAACACAAGAACTTGGACAACACTCCTTATTATTATATATTAATTTTGTGGCATAGTCTAGGACCATAACACAATGTATTACCCATGCGTTGAAACTTCTACCCATGAAAATTTTTGGGAATTAGACTGTGTAAGTTAGTTGGAGGCCAGATTGTTCCACCATTTGGTTTAGGAAACCAAGGAATCCATTCATTTGTCAAACATTATTAGAGACAGGCCACTTATGTGATTAGTTCTGGGCAGTGGACACAGGCAAATAACATTCTGACCCGCCCAGTGAACTTATAGTCTAATGGAGAACAGAGACACCTGAATTATAGATGGCCATGCTGTGTGGCATGTGCAAGGGAGAAAGAAACACAATTAAGTGACTTCCTAAGGTTCTCTATCAAATCAATGGTGTCACCAAAGGTGGGGAAAGCAAACTCCCTGATCTAACATATCCTAACACATCTTTGTCTGAAGTGTCCCCATCACATTGGTTGTCAGCACCTGTCTGCTAGGGACACACTGAAAGTGAATGTAGCAAGAAGCCAAGATGAGAAGACGTTGACTGTAGCTAAAAAAATGTCCAGAGAGGAAGTCCAAGACCTGTTGTGAGGTAACACTGAGGAAGATGGCACCTGAAACGGGGAGTCAGCTTTGGGCTAGGTCATGCTGGGCTGGACTGTAAAGGCCTTTGTGTGTCTGATAGAGGAAGGTTTTGGGGCTGGGAGTTGGTTTTGCTCTTATGTATTTGTTTTTACTTTGGGCCAGGAAATTTGAATTAAAAGTTCGGTTTTTAAGCATTTCATTAATTCATGCAAATTTCTTCTCTTATTTTATTTTTTATTTTTCCTTTTTACCTCCAAACCCTAATTATATTCCCCACCCCATAGCACATACTCTGATATGTTTAATATATCTTTAGCTATGCATGCATACTTTCTTACAAAAGGTGTATTATTTTATGTGTGTCTTTACAGAAATGGTCTATATGTCTTTTTCTGTTTCCTGTGTTTTTCCCCTTACCACTAGCTTTTCAAGATTTGTCAATGTTGCTGTATACTTCTGCTTGGTTGTTTCTTACTGCTATTTAGTATTCAACAGTGCACATCAGCCCCATTTTACTAACACCTTTCTCTAGTAATAAGCACCTAGGCTGCCTCCAACATCCAGCTACCCCAAGCAATCCCATGATGAATGTCCTTACGGACTTGTAGGAGGAATTTCTTTGGAATAAATATATATTCCAGAGTTTTTCAGAGGTCATAGGACATGTACATGCTTAATCTCAACAAAGCCTGATTGCTTTCCTAAATGGTGGTACCAACTCCAGTGGGTTCTCCCTCCAGCAGAGCCCAAGAGTTCCATCTTCCATATTTTCAGCTATAATGACTACTATCGCCTTTCTCACACTGGTCACTCTTAGACAGAAGCTTAAATTAGATGCAATCAATAGGAGCTCTCTAAGGCTCTTCACCTCATGACAGCCACGAGAAAGGGGATGCTTTAGAAGAATTATACGGAAATGAATCCTCTGACTCGCAAAACCAAGACGAAGCACACGTGTATTCTCTGGGAATTTTGTGAGATATTCAGCATTACAAATGCAAAATATTTTCTGCATATACTTTTGTTTTACACAAAATACCCATTCAATCTTTGCTCCCACCCCCCATGTTTGTTTACTTCCCACTGATTTGGCCTGAAGCATTATTTGACTTGGCCATGGCCAGTTTTCACCATGGCCTGGTAATGGTAGGCAGGAAAGGGGAGGTGGAGCTGCAAGACCAGAGTGTCCTGCTGAGCAGAAGCTTGGCCTCACTAGATGAGCTGTGTCTCCCTGCCCATCTCCAGCTGCCATTCTGATGGTTGGGTAGAATATTAAAGTGACAATAAGTAATAACAACGAATATTTGTAGAGTACGATGGACCCTTGCTACTCAAGTAGCAGCTTAGGTATGACCTGGGATGCTGCTTGGTAGAAGTGCAGAATCTTGGGGCCCAGCCCAGAACTGCTAAATCAGAATCTGCTTTGGAATCCCCCAAGGGATTCCATGCACATTAGAGGTTGAGAAGCACTGCTTCAGTCTCTGCCAAACATTTTCACATGGATTGCCTTGTTTAAAATGTTCTCAACACCCCTGATTTCCTTGGGTATAGTTATGTAAATCCCATGCTATAGCTGAGGAAACTGAGGCTGAGCAAGTTAGCCTAGGAGAACCCAGAAGAGCCCCATTAAAACAGATTTTCAAACTCTTGAGGTTATATCTTGTTTATACCCCTTCTCCCCATGCCTCATTTTTCCTCACTTCAAAGTCCCATTAGAAGTTGGGCCTCTCAGTCTTGTGGTTCTCAGGGATGCAAATTGCCTGTTTGAGACCAAGAAACACTCACTGCTATTCAGCTTGTTTCACTAGCCTCTAACCAAACCTTAGCATTTTCTTCACCATAACTATAGAAAACAAACCAGAGGAGGATTGGCAGGACCTGTGACTTTTGTCACTAATAAAAGAAATTGCATTACAACTGTTAAATACCTCAAAATCTCATTTATGCTCAATATTATAACTTCAATACTACTTCAGTTATTTGACCCACAGTAGATCTTCTTATTAAATATGGTAATAAAGGAGCACTATAGTGGCAAATTACCATTTTATTTTTTGACATTCTGATAACTATGTTATCAATATAATGATTTCTTTTGTAATCTTATGAATTTCATTGTTTTTTTTTTGAGAAATGGTGTCACTCTGTCATTCTGGCTGGAGTGCAGTGGCACAAGCACAGCTCACTGCAGCCTTAAACTCCTGAGTTCAAGCGATATAGCCTCTTGCCTCAGTCTCCCGAGTAGCTGGGACTACAGGTGCACAGCACCATGCCTGACTAATTTTTCTTATTTTTTTATAGAGATGGGGTCTTGCTATGTAGCCCAGGCTGGTCTCAGACTCCTGGCATGACAGAGCAAGACCCTCTTAAAAACAAAAACAAAAAGCAAGCTGTAAGAACTCTATCCTTATAATTATTGATGTGCAGAGAAATGCTCATGATAGATTAAGTGGGGAAAAAAAGGCAGGTTACAAAATAGCACATTTTATAATACAGAGAGAAAGAGAAGTGAGAAGGCACAAAAAGAGTCTGAAAATATATACATCAAAATGTTAACAGAGGTTAATTCTGGGTAGTGGGACTACAAGGGATTTTCATCTTTTTTACTCCTGTTTGTATTTTTTAGGATCAGCATGTTTTACTTTTGTTAAAAAAATAAAACAATACAGCTATTTTCATTTTGCAAAAATCAAAATGTTAACTATATTTACTGTTACTTGGGACCTTACAGAACCACTGAGCCACTTAACTGGCTTCTCACCTCTTGGGGAGATAAAAAGAGCAAACGGAGAGTGGAGGAATTTAATTTTTTTAACCAAAAAAAAAAAAAATCCCTAATGAAAAGTGTTCTATCATGGACTTTATATAGTTGATCAAGTTAGGGCCTCCATATTCTTGGTGAACCAAGCAACAATTGGTGCATAGCAGGCGCCCAATCAAGATGGACTCCCTTTCTTCCTAATACACATTTATTTCCATCTCAGAGCACTCAGGAGAGTGCTTATTGGTGGTGTGGGATATTTTTCTTCCAGATCTCCATACTTCCCATTTCTCTATGTTAAAAAAAGGTATTTCTTACTTTCTCCAATTTTTCTTCCTTTTCTACTTTATCAATTTTTCTAGTTCTCCTTCCTGGGGCTTTCTCCCAGGTGTTTAAAATTCTTGAAAAAAAAAAAAGAACACTTATAAAATGAATATTTTGAAAATTGTGGCTGTCAGTCCAGAGCTGAAACAAGCACACACCCAATGTTTCAGTAATCTCTTGCAGTGTAGTAAACCACCCCAAACCCAGAGACACTCCTACAGACAGAAGCAGGGGTAGGGGTGGGTAGTGGGGGGAGGAAGGAACTGCAGCCCGGGCTGCTCTTCTATTTATTTTTCATGATTCCGTGGGCCAGGGTTTGGCAGGATGGCTCATCTCTGCTCCATGTGGTATCAGCTGGGTGTGCGTGGTGGGCTGGAGAGGGTCCCAGGTAGCCCTGCTGTGTCTGGAATGTTGGTCCTGGCTATTGGTTGGGGTGCCTCAGTCTTCTCCATGTGGCCATTCTCCTTCCAAAAATGTTCTCTCATCACTCAGTAGCTTAGCCTGAGTTCCTCTGCCTAGTGGCTGGCTGGTTTCCAAGAGGATGAAAACGTTAACTTCAAAATCTTCTTAAGACCTAGCACGGAAGTCCCACAGCACCACCTCAGATTTTACTGGTCAAAGGAAACCACAGGTGGGGCCAGCCCAGAATCAAGGGGTAGGGAAACAGACTTTATCTTTAGAAACAATTTATCTAACATACAGAGTTCAAGATATAAATTTTTTTTGAGACAGGGTCTTGCTGTGTTGTCCCAGCTGGAGTGTAGTGGTGTGATCATAGCTCACTGCAACCTCAAACTCCTGGGCTCAAGCTATCCTCCTGCCTCAGCCTCCAGAGTAGCTGGGACTACAGGCGCATACCACCATGCCCAGCTAATTTTTTGATTTTTATCTTTTATAGGGATGGGGGTCTCTCTGTGTTGCTCAGGTTGGTCTTGAACTCCTGGACTCAAGCAATCCTCCTGCCTTAGACTCCCAAAGTGCTAGGATTATAGGCATAAGGCACTGTGTGTGGTCAAGATTTTAAAATTTTTTAATGGGTTAAAAACCATTTTCCAGTCAGAAGGGATATTCTTTTTTCTACTCTGACAACTTTCACTTTCTGAATCAGACCTCGTGTGCCTCTCCTCTCCACTTTATTTTGCACTAGGACACAACTCCTGTGTATGGTGTATAAGATGCAAGTCCTTGCTGTGTCACCCTTTGTCATTATTTCACCATGTTCCCATTTCCTTCAGTCTCTCTCCTTCTCTGCCTGTGGTTCCCCGGAGGCCCACCCACAGTTCTTTTCTTTTCTCTGGTTCTGGACTTTTCTTAGGGGATTTCTTCCACTCCCTGGCTTCAACTACAACTAATACCCTGATGACTCCCAAATTTTAGTCTCCAGCCTAGATCTTTCTCTCCTGAGCTGCAGGCTTGAAATTTAGCATTTTCTTCCCCTCCATCATAGCTTACTACCTCTCAGTGGCCTCTTCCTTAGGTAATGGTGTCCTAATTGTGCCCCGTTTCATCCAATGAATGAAGCCAGAAACCTGGCAGTCCTCCCCGATACCTCCCTCTACCTCATGCCCACATCTGATCAATGACCAAATCCTGCTTGCTCCTGGACTCTCTAGTTCCTCCTTTCCAGGCCTGACAGCACGTCTTGGTTTGGGCCAGCATCATCTTTGCCATCCCCATTATTACAAAAACCTTCTCACTGGTGATAGACCCCTTCCCCTCTGGTCCACTCTCCATGCTGGGCCACGATGAGTGTCCTATACCATCGACCCTTGCTAAAACCTGTCAGTAGGTCCCCATTGTCCCAAGGATAAAAGTTCCACTTCTACATTCTTTAGCATGGCACCCAAAGGCCATTTAGGTTCTGGGCTGCTTTCCTTCACAGCCTAAACCCATCCTGCCTCTCAAACTGGTGATCCAGACAGTTGACAGTATCCTGAATCTCCAATGCTAACTCTACTCTCTACTCTCCAGCTTAGAGATCAACTGGGAGAAGGCTTCCCTGGCCCTTCCCAGGCTCCCAGGACTCTCTGCGCACACGTTTATCTTAGCACTTACCGGATTCTATGGTAATGGCTGGCTCATTTATTTACTTCTTCCACTATACCGGAAGCTCCTTCAACACAGGAACTGTGTCCTTTTTAATGGTTGTACCTCAGTGTTCAGCTAAGCCTGGCATATGGTGAGGCAATGAATGAATGAATGGTGACAAGACCCATTTACTAAGGAGCAAAGAGAAGATGACTTCTGGGTACAAAGTGTTTTAACATTTGTAATTGAACGAAGGGATCTTTATGTGTCAGCCCTCTCCTACTTCCTTCCTATTCCAATCTAAGGAGAAACCAGTACCATCAGCAGGAAGGCTGAGCATCTACCTGAGGTACTGCTTATGACTACTGCCCAAGGACTTTCTTTTACTCATGCCCAAGATGACAATTTCCCATGTCTGGCCCTGCAATGACACACGCTAAGGAAAAGGTATAAAAGGACCCACACTTCTGCCTAGGCATTTGCCCACATTCTGTCTGTAACCCCACTGGGTCTTAAGAGACAACTTACAATTTTATTTCCTCCATTTAAAAAAAGGATCTCGAGTACTTAATATAGAACTGATACTGGGCTGAAAAGATGGTTAAGCCAAGGCTACCATCTTGAAGGAGCTCAGATCTGGGTGGAGCGTGGGCAGAATTCAGTATTGTAACATCTGTCTTGCAATAGATGTGATAAGTGCTCTACTCCCAGCATGATGGTATGGACAAAGGGCTATGGGAGCAGAGGACAACAATGAATTCATCCTGAGTTGCTAAGCAAGGTTTCAACAAGGTGGCCGTGGAGCAAAGATCTTGAAGGCCAAGAAAGAAAAGGGGCCCTTCGTAGATAAAAATGTACATTTCTTCCAAGACAACATGGCCTCCCCTTGCACTTTAAAGAAAATCCCCATTTCATACCATGGCCTGTACATTCTTCAGCAGTCTGGCTCCTCCTGCCTCACTTTCCAGCCTTATCCTCTCCCACTTTCCCCAGTACCTCCACATCAGCCACAGTGCACCACACAGGGCAAGATCTTCCTGCTGTAGGACTCTGCCTTCACTGTTTGCTCCACTTGGGTGCACTTTCCCTGCACCTTCCTATCCTCTCATGAGGTTTTCAGCTTAGAAGTCTCTCCCGAGAGCAAGCTTCTCCTATCTCCCACACCAAATGAGCTACCCAGATGCAATCATATCACCCTGTTACAATTTTGTGCAATGCGATGAACTTACCTTCCCAAGTGATACTTGTGTGCATGTGTGTGTGTGTGTGTGTGTGAGTATATATATATATATATATGTTGTCTCCTCATCCAAGCTTTTTGCAAGCAGGGACCTGAACTGTCTTCCTCATTGCTATTGTCCCGGTGCCTGGAACAGTGCCTCAAGCACAGAGTAGATGCTCAACAAATAGTTGTTGAATGGAGTGGATAAACGAACAAAGGCGTGAGCAGCAGTGTTTTTCCAAATGAGGATGTGGCATGGAGACATGGAAATGCACCATATGTTTGAGGAACAGCAACCTGTGGCTGGCGGCAAGAGTAAGTCTGGAAGGGAGATGAGGTCAGCAGTGTTAGGAGCGTACTGTCACTGTGGTCCGAGGCAGCTCAGAATGGAATGCCCTTATCTCTCCTGGCTACAGGAGCCAAGGATCATTTTTAAGTAGGGAGTGTTGTGATTGGATCATGACTTTAAAAAAGCCATTTTGGTCACGGTGTGGAGTGTGGGCACTGGAAATCCAGCTGGGGTGTGGGTGGAAGTTGGGTGGGGGAAAATGCAGATTGTTTAATCCAAGCAAGAGTTGATGACAGATTGACCTTAGAGCAACATTTGACTGATAGAAATAGAAAGTGAAGAAAGAGACATTTCTGAGGCAAAACTGCTGGGACCTGGGGACTAACCGGCTGCAGGGCATTGAGGGAGACACAGTGCACATGGGGGAAGCAATAGAAACGCAATTTTAGTTTTGGGTACGTTGAGTCTGAGGTGCCTGGGGAACACCTTTCTCTGAATCTCTAGGAATTGTGCCACCACCACAGTGTCCCTCCTACCCCTTTCCTCTTTTCTTTCCTGTTTTGAATCACTTCCCCAAGTCATGAATGTTCCTTGCTTCTCAGCATGCTGGGGGCACTGTGCCAGCAGGCCCCACATTCCTGAAGAAGGGACAAGGTTCAAGCTTGGACGGTTTGGCAGTGGCCACCCCAGGGGGCGGCTCCCTGACAGGAAGGAAGGCAGGCACGCCTGCTGGCAGGGCACACATAGGAGCTTCCTCTGCTGCCACAGGTGTCTAGAGCCAGCTGCTCCCGCCCTCAGGCTCAGGTCAACAGGATGGGACAGCCCAGGCGGAAGGAAGCCTACAGGGAGGGACACCCTGCAGAAAGAGGCAGGGGCGTGGGGTGGAGGGGGCAGGAAGAGCTGCAGCAGATGCAGGACAGCAGTGACAGAAGGCCATTCGGTTTTCATCTCCGTCCTGGGTCTCTCTGGACCAGGCCAATGGTATTACCATTGCTATTGTTGTTGGTTAGCCTGGGCCTACGATATACCAGAAGGAACCACTGGAAGACGGTCATAGATTTGGTAGTTTCTAAAACAATTAACTCCCTTTCTCGGCTTATTCTGTGGTTTGGGGAAAGAAAAGATACTTGCATTATTAGCCTTTCAGTTACAGAGAAGTGAGATTGCTTGCAGGAAGGACAATGATTTCTGCCTCTTGTTCAGCATGTCCGAAGGAGATAAAATCTCCGCTTTGCTTTAAGTCCCATTATCACTGTCCGCCTCTCCAACAACAGCTGCTGTGAACGGGCACGAACGGCCAAAAGGCGGCAAACAGGGCACCAAGGCAGAGCCATGGGCTTTCCTGAGCAGGTGGCCCCATCCCCAGTCCCTGGCGCAGCACACAGGCGGGTTTCCTTTCAGAAACCCAGCTCGCCTCCGACTGGCTGGAGGAGTGGGTGGGGTGGTAGGGGTGGGGGCGGTTTCAGGGGACCGAGTGTCTTTGACCAGGCCAGTAACCCCACCCCCAGGCGTGTCCAGCAGGAGCCGCGAGAGCCCAGGAGACCCCTCCCCACCCCATCCCCACAAGCGGTTTCCAGGCTGGGCGCTTCCAGAGGCCTTGGCCTTGGGTAGGGGCGGTGTGGGGTGGGTTAGGGAAGGTGGCGGTCTACCTTTGAAACAGCTTGTAGACTGCAATTTAAACTTCAACTACACCAAGCTCAAATTCGATTCCGCAGCGCCAGGGAAGGATAAAAACGGGGTCTACGGCTCCCTACCACGCCATTGGTCCAGTTCTCGGGGCTTCCTGCAGTCCTCGCACCATCCTCTTGGCTGCCCAGGAGGAAAGCTGGGCGGGGCGGGCAGGGGCGGGCGCTGCTGCCTGCGCAGCGGATGGGGAGGGCGAGCCTGCGCCGACGGTCCGGGCGTGGGCAGAGGGCGCGCGGGCAGGTGTCGGCTCAGTGACAGGGTTCCCCCCACCCCCAACCCCCGCCCTGATGCTCCCCACGGCTCAGCGAGGCAAAACCCAGCAAATGTTTCAGAAATGCAGCTCAGTCGGTCATCGGGCTCTGCGTTCTTGCCAGACGCGCAAGAGGACGGCGCTTCCAATGCAAATCTCTTGGCTCGGGCCCCTCGGCTTGTAGCCACCGCCTCCACCGCCCGCCCGGCGTCCCGCCCACTCCGTGGCGGGCAGAGCGGAGGCCGGGCGCGGAGGGGACTGGGCGGAGCGGGCATCCCTCCCCACCCCCCACGTGGGGCCGGCCCTCCTTAGTGCCTGGGCGCGCCGCCGTCGCTGCGCCTCCGGGTTAGGAACCCGCCCGCCGCGCCGCCCCCTAGGCCGGGGCTGGGGACTGGCGGCGAGGGGTGGGCGAGGGGCGAGGGGCGTCTCTGAATCAGGTGGCTGCGGGAGTTCCCCCGGGCAGGGCCGAAGGAACACGCTGCCGGGGATTGTGTACACGCTCCACTGACACAAGCTTCACGCTGCCGGGCAGCCGCTGATCACGCGTGGCCCCGCGAGCCCATTGGCCGGCGCCTCACACACCTTTGCCGCTGATTGGCCAGTATCAGGCCCCGCCCCCTCCCCCGCCCGCGGCTCGGGGCTGGCTGAGCGGCTACCTGAATGGGGAGGGGGCAGACAGCGCGGAGCGCGGCGGCGGCGGGAGCGGCGTCGAGTGTCTCCGGGAGCCCGTCTGTGGCCAGGCATCCGACAGCCTAGAGCCAGTCAGCTCGCCGCCGGCAGCCACGCAGCCAACCATGCTCAACTTCGGCGCTTCTCTCCAGCACACTGCGGTAAGTCATCTGGGGATGCCCCTGTCCTTCCTTGCCTCTCGTAGGAAGGGGTCAGCGGGGGCGCGAACCCTAAGCACCTGACATCAGCAGCGTCTGAGAAGCGGGGCTGCAGCGGAGTCGCGGAGAGGGAAGGGGCTTCCCGCCTGCAGACTAGGCATTAGTGAGGACGTGTGTGGTGAGCAGGGGGTCAGAAGAGGAGCACCGCGATTTGGAGAGGGGAGGAGGGCTCTTACTCTGGGAGTACTGAGGAGGGGAAGGGGCATCTCTGCAGGGAGACCTCAGGAGGCAGGTGAGGGGGAGGATGACTGTGGAGGGGCGGGAGCAGTGGGGAGGGGGCTGCTGCCCTGGCAACGAGGTTAGGGAAAGGTGTAGAAGGGAGTCGGGGGGAGGGACATGGGGGTTACCCTGCACCTAGGACGGGGGAGAGATGCCCTCGTCCTGATCAGGAATGCTACCTAGAGTGGGAGGGGGCTGCTTGCAAGCATTTGAGGGGCGAGGTGTCCACAGGAGAGAAGCGTGGGCTACCCATCTTGAGGGTCTGAACAGAGGCTTGCAAGACGGGGGCTGTCAGCTGAGGACCACGGGGAGGGGGCTGCTCAGCAGATAGCCCGGGGCTGGGGGAAGAGGCGCGTGGTGTCGGCGTGCGGGATGACATGCGGACCCGGCAACCTAGCGTCAGGAGGGGACTCTCACAGCAGGGGCAGGTGGCCGCCATCTGACGACCCCTTGGAAAGGACCAGAGAGTGGGAAGTGGGACCCAGTAGCTAGGGCGGGAAGGTGGGCGGGGGGAGCCGGGCCGCGAGACGCGGGGGAGAGCGTCTGGAGCCGGGGCCTGTGGGGGCTGCACGTCTGGGAACCCGTGGAGACGCGCGGCGGGCGGGGGCCGGAGCTGCCAGAAGCCGCGAGGAGGGGGCGCGCTTCTGCGGGGAGAGACGGGGTGGTCTGAGGTCCCGTGGGCAGTGTGGGCGGGAAGCGCCGAGGGCTTGGCTGGGTCCCCGGGGGCTGCAGGCAGGAGGAGGGCGGCGGCCGGGTTTCCGCGGGGACCCGGCTCCTCCTCCCGCAACTGAGCAGAAGGCCGGGGGTGGGCCGCAAGCGGGTGCGCCCGGGGAGCTCTCGTCCCCGAGTGACCCAGCCCCGGCCTCCGCCAGGGACGGGAGCGAGGCCCGGCCCCGCTGTCGGTTCCTAAGGGAACGGCGGCTCGCGGGGAGCTGGAAGGGGCGGGTGTCTCCGGGAGCCAGGCCCGCGGCCCCGCCCCTCCCCACGGGCCCGGCGCGAACTGCTGGGCGGTTGGCGGCGGCTCCCGCGGCCCCTCCCCGGGGCCGGCGCGCGGGCGGGGGCCCGCGGCTCAGGAAGTAGGGGAAAGGTGACGGCGCGGCAATTCCCAGTTCACGTTTCCTGCGCCGCCCGGAGCAGCCGCTGATCACGCTTTGTTCACATGCCTCGCTCCCTCCTCCCCGCGCCCCCGCCCCGCGCCGCGCAGCCAATCCGGGCCCGGGCCGCCGCGCCGGCTGGCCAATGGCGGGGGCAAGGGCGCGGGGACGTGCGAGCGGCGAGGAATGTTCCCGGTGACTCACCCGCGAGCCTCATTGAGGTTAGGGCGGCCCCATCCGTCTGTCCTCGCCAGCGAGGATCTCCCCCGCCGTCCGCCCCCGCCCTTCGTCTGCCTCCCCCGCCCGCGCCTCCGCCCGCGCTTCCCTTTCCTGCCTCGCGCCCCACTCCCTTTCCTCTCTCCCCGTTTCCCTTTCCTGTGCTCCCCAGCTCCCGCTCTCCTTCGCTGCTGCCCGCCTGCCTCTTTTCCTTTCTGCGCTTAGGTGTCTTGAGGCTTTTACACACGCGCGCGCTGTCCATTGCCGCCTACATAAAGGCGGGTGCGATTATGCAATTGCATTGTTAGCGATATTTCAAGAGCAGTGGCTTGTTTTCTTAGGATTTCAACCCGAAGAGATCATGCATTTTTAAAACAAGTTTTGAGAATAATACCTTGCAACATAAAGAAGGTTTTTCAGTATTTTTACACAATCTCTACTTTGACCAAACGAATCTGGACAGGTTTTTTTTTAATGGAAAATGAAAGAGATGTACCATTTTTTAAATGTGTAGTTCAAAGAACTTATAGGCAGAAGGAGTTGTACAAATAAATAGGAAGCATGTGGTTATTTTCTTTTGTCACCAAGCAGTTCTTTAAGAAATTAAAATAGATTCTGTTTTGACTATTGCAGACTATAGTCAGGGTTTTTTTAAATTCTGAGTAGGATATGAAATTTTCTGATTATCTAGTTTTTATTATTATTGTATTAGCCAGTCATAGTTAGGCATAGCAAGCCATTGTGTCAGATGGATCCAATAAAAGGGAATGAACATGAAGAGGTTGAAACTTAAATAAAGCTTTGGGATTTTTTCCACATATTTCGCTTTATTTCTCTTTACCGTAGATAATCAAATTATCAAATAATTTTAGATTTCAAATAACTTTGATATAATTTTAACTTGAAAGAGACCCTGAGGCTCCCTTTTCCTTTGATTTTTATCCCAGAGTGCAAAGTGGACTTTCCAAAGGTCAGACCCATATCAACAGGCCAGAGCTCTGTCTACTACACTTTGTCTTTATGAGAAAATACTGGCTTTCTTTCCACATCAAAAGATCTTATACTATACCTATAGTATTGAAAAAAGATAACTTTTTTGCATAGCCCTCCCTTAGTTATTTTGTCTGACCCCAGTTGCAGGCGGCTACTCTGGAAAGACTATAAAACACTATTTTTTCTTCTAAGCCAAATGTTTCTCTTTTTCTGGATCACGAGTGCATTGATACGTCTGATCTTTTTTCTTTTTTTTTTTTTTTTTTTTGAGACAGAGTCTCACTCTCTTGCCTGGGCTAGAGTGCCGTGATGTCAGCCTAGCTCACAACAACCTCACACTCCTGGGCTGAAGCCATCCTCCTGCCTCAGCCTCCCAGGTAGCTGGGACTACAGGCATGCGCCACCATGCCCGGCTAATTTTTTTCTATTTTTAGTTTGGCCAACTTCTTTCTATTTTTTAGTAGAGACAGAGTCTTGCTCTAGCTCAGGCTGGTCTCAAACTCCTGAGCTCAAACGGTCCTCCCGCCTCGGCCTCCCAGAGTGCTAGGATTACAGGTGTGAGCCACCGTGCCCGGCCAATACCTCTGCTCTTGGTCCCCTTAATGGTAATAAGGTGTTCCTCTCTAGCTTGCAAGGATATCAAATGTTCAAGCTAAGTATGA
>CAUYSK010066734.1:0-13624 GCA_963575035.1 Avahi laniger
ATTTGTTCTATATATTTTTAGTTGTCCGATTAATTTCTTTCTATTTTTAGTAGAGAAGGGGTCTCACTCTTGCTCAGACTGATCTTGAACTCCTGACCTTGAGCGATCCTCCCACCTCAGCCTCCCAGAGTGCTAGGATTACAGGCGTGAGCCACCACGCCTGGCCCTCTTTTTTTCTTTTTCTTTTTTCTGAGACAAGATCTTACTCTGTTGCCTGGGCTAGAGTGCAGTTGCATCATGATAGCTCATGACAACCTCAAACTTCTGGGCTCAAGCGATCCTCCTGCCTCAGCCTCCCAAGTAGCTGGGACTACAGGGTATACCACCATACCCAGGTAATTTTTAAATTTTTTGTAGAGGCAGGGTCTCACTATGTTGCTCAGGCTCGCCTTGAACTACTGACCTCAAGTGATCCTTGAGCCTTGGCCTCCCAGAGTGCTGGAATTCAGGTGTGAGCCATCATGCTGGGCTATTTTTTCATCTTCTTAAGATACTGATTTCAGATATCCTGGGTATGATTCTATTTTACCCATTGACTCTTTGGTATTTTGACTTCTCAAAATCCTTTTAGCTCTGTGGCTAAGCTATAACTTCTAATTCTCCTGTATGTGGAATGTATTGTATGATTTCTTTCAGTAGAATTAGGGCAGTTTATGGTCACTGATTTCTGCATGTCAGTTTATATCACTTTCAAATTTATACAGTACTTTTACATGATATTGGTCATGTTTTTGAAAATTTATTTTTGGTGCTAAAGTATATAATAGTAATGCTTTTGTCTGTAGAATCATTATTAATACTTATAAATTGCCATATTTATTCCATAAAATAATTCATATTTTATTGGTTTACCTTTGTTTAGGTTTTAATTTGCTATGAAAAGAGAAAAACTTTCACATATACTATACTTTTGTATTTTTCTCAACATATATTTTATATATATATTTTATGTGTGTTGCTGTTTAAAAACAGAAACCATATAGTCTGAGAGAGCAGAAATTTCAAGACTATGATAAAGAAGTAATCAATTTATGAGAAATTACTAGTTATGAGCAGGGACAAAGTTGTACCCATTTTTCTAATCCTGCCCAGCTACTTCACACTCTCATTTCTTTTACTACTTCATTACCTGTATTTCCTAGATCAGGAAATTGGGGCTATTGAATGCTCCAGTATACTTTGAATCACATAGGAAGAGTCAAGATTAAGAAGCAAAGCTTGGCCAGGCACAGTGGCTTATGCCTGTAATCCTAACACTTGGGGAGGCCCAGAAGGGAGGATCATTTGAGGTCAGGAATTCGAGACCAGCCTGAGCAAGAGCGAGACCCCATCCGTACCAAAAATACAAAAACTTAGCTGGGTGGTGTGGTGGCTCGTGCCTGTAGTCCCGGCTATTTGGGAGGCTGAGGAAGGAAGATTGCTTGAGCCCAGGAGTTTGACTTTGCAGTGAGCTATGATGATGCCACTGCACTCTACCTGGGTTGAGAGAGCAAGACTCTGTTCAAAAAAAAAGAAAGAAAGAAAAAGAAGCAGAACATAATAGTGGTTTTTTAACCCTGGATCAAAAATGTCCAGCATCTGAATGTGAAGAGGTAAAAGAAAAACAAATTCTAAATACATGTAATACTTTTTGATCACCTAAGAGGTCTAGTTTTCTTTCTTATAAAGATTACAGATCTCATTTAAATAAAAGGAATTCTATTTAGATTCCTTTGCAAGTAATATGATGTTACTCTGGGCATGTCACTCTAATAAATTAAAATAAAAAAGGTTACCTAATATATCATTAGGCAAAGATCCACATATTCATTCTTTCAGTTTTAGAGTAGAACTATCTAAATAAGGTTCATTTCTGGAGAGGTAAGTAATTAAGAGGATTCCAAATAATCTTTATAGCTACATAAAAAGCCAGACTTAAGGGAGAAATTCCCAGGAGTTCCTCAAATCATTACATTGTTTAAACTGTTAGGTCTTTTACTAAAATTTAGCAAGTTTTATTTTGCATCCATTTCATATTAGAGTGGGAGTTTATAAATACCACAGGACCTCATCAGCATACTCATTAGAAGCTTTATCAGGATCCTAATCTTTTTTTTTTTTGAGGCAGGGTCTCACACTGTTGCCCAGACTAGGGTGCAGTGGTGTTGTCATAGCTCACTACAACTTAAAGCTCTTGAGCTTAAGTGATCCTCCTGCCTCAGCCTCCTGAGTAGCTGGGACTACAGGCACACACCACCATGCGTGGCTAATTTTTGTATTTTTTACATAGATGGGATCTCGCTCTTGTTCAGGCTGGTCTGAAACTCCTGACCTCAAGCAATCCTCCCACCTTAGCCTCCCAAAGTGCTGGGATTATAGGCATGAGCAGGATGCTAATTTTTATTCTAGGTACAACTCAATACAAGTTTAATCCATCTTCTATATTTAAAGAATTCCTTCATGAAACCTTACTTTTTTTCTCATTACTTATCAGATGGATGATGCAGAAAGCATACGGTATAAAGACCTCTATGCGCTATTTGAACAGATTCTGGAAAAGACCATGAGGCTTGAGCAGCGTGACTGGGGAGAATCTCCAGTGAGGGTTTGGGTCAACACTTTTAAAGTGTTTTTAGATGAATATATGAATGAATTCAAGACTTCAGATTGCACAGCCACAAAGGTAAATGTGATGTATCTTGATTTCTAAAAGGATTCAGTTGTGAATTGTTTTTAAGAGTCTGTTGGAGACATCTGGTATTTGAGAAAAACATTATAGAGAACATGTCAACTTAGTACTTCTTTAGATCCTCCAAACTCCATTCTGTCTTATAAGTTCATCAGACTGTATTTTCTAAACCCTCTGTAATAAATACACTCTTTACTGAGTTAAAATATAATGTTGTGCCCCCAAAATTATACTCTCAGCTTTAACAGGGATCTTGAATTTCCTTCTAGTGGCCTTTATATAAGGAGCCATAAATTACATTTCCTCTTGAAAATGTGTTTTCACAGGAAAATGTGTTTTAAGATACATGTTTCAGGAAATTCACATAATAGTAATAATAATCTTTATTTTTGAATGCCTGTTATGCCCTGAGAATTGTATGAGGTGCTGGACATTTTATTTAATTCTTGCTTCAGCCCTATTGAATAACTATTACGAAATCTATATTAGAGAAGAGATAGCAGACTTAGACAAAGTTATCAATGTGTTTCTTTTCAGTACCCCAAATGAAATAATTAGGTACCCGTTCACATCAGGAATACCATCAATCCCATCCTTTGTATTGATTATGTTCCATTTTATTTTTAGTTATTCTAGTTTATATGTATTTTATTTAGATTTGCCAATCACCTTAGATCATTTTCGAAGTAGTCAGATATAAACAAGTCCTTGAAAATTCTTCTATTCTAGATCTAGGTTAAGGTTTTTATTTTATGTAGAAGAAGATTCTTATTAGTCTCATACTGCCTTTGTCTATAGGTTTAAAAGGTCAGGTTTGGATTGTTCTATACTATAGTTATCAGGAAGTGTCACATGTAAAACGGCTTTTCTTGTCCCAAATGATACCTTTTTATATTTAACTCTGATGGTTCTCTAGAGCCAAATATGGAAAGTAAAATCTTTAAAATGAACAATCATTTAACTAATGATTAAAATAAAATAATCATTTTAATTAATATGGCATGGCTTCTGGAAAGAACTTAGGTATAAAGAGAGAATAATCTTTAAAATATCCTTTCATTTGTTGCTTTTATTAGCACTATATTTTACCAAACTTAAAATTTTTCTCATATTTGCTTATTAGCACTGCACAGTTCCTCTTGAAAAATAAAGAGCTGCTTATTTTATTACCTTTTGAGCAAATATCTCAACATTTGCAAAGAAGTAGAAAGTATGTTAGTCTTTGTTATCATAGTTTCTGTATTTCTCCCCACCCCATGCCAGGTGCCAAAAACAGAGAGAAAGAAAAGAAGAAAAAAAGAAACTGATTTGGTAAGTTACAATCTGTTTTTCATATTATAAAAAAGTAATTTTCAGATCAGTGATCTGAAGTATATCATACAGTGTTTCTATGGATATATTTAAGAAATAGGTTTATCAGGTACCTAGATGGTAATCATTTATGCCTTTACAAAAACTTAGAATGATAAATGTGCCTTGAATTCAGTGACTGGACTTGTAATCAATGGTGGCTTCCTAAAATAGCATAAAACTGAAAATGCTTACTTATGAAAGGCACAAATTCCTTTTCAGACCTAGGGGTGAGGAGAGAGCTTTTTAAGAGTTTCTCCTCCCTTCTGAAGAAAGGGGGCTATTTACTTACAATTCAAAAGACATTTCCCAAGCCATGTGAGCAAATTTTACCATAGTTCATGCTTTTATATATTGTATTATGTATCTCTAATTACTAAGATTATATTTCTATATATAATTTCTTTAGTTACTAAAATGAATTAATCCCTAGAGAAGTGCATAATCTGCTAGTAGAGGCAGGAGTTTTAAAAATTATTAGTATCAGATGTAATAAATATTATAGTAGAATTAGTACAAAGTGCTACTGAAATACAGAAAAAAGGAAAGCTTTACAGAAGAAAAGATATTTTTGCTAATTCATGATCCTGGTTTAGAGAGGCAATATCTAGCCTATGGTAAAGAGTATCTGCGAATGCAAGTGAGTGAAGAACCTGGTATTTGAGCCAGTAGCTTTGATTGACTCGAGTACTGCATGGGTCGCTGGAAAAGAAGGTAGGAATCTGAACAAGACTCTACCTTCAAAATATCTCTAATATTTTACTATTTCACATCACCTCCACTACTTTCACAATAGTCAAATGCACTTCGTATAGTGTCATTCTGGTCTGCCTTCGTATACCCTTCTCCCCTTCTCTACATATAGCCATAGTGACTCTTTAAAAACAAAAATCATGTCCTTCCTCTACTCAGAACTCTTTAGTGATTTCCAGTGTTTCTCAGAACACAACCCAAAGTTCTTACTATGCCTACAAGGCCTGACATGATCTTTAGCATGACTGCCTCTCTAGGCTTCGTTTCCTCCCACTTTTCCCATTGTTCCCTCTGTTTCAGTTACATTCATTGCCGCCACTTCCTGTTTCCCCTCCTCCTCCTTTCTTCTTCATTTTTCCCTGAAAATGTTAAGCTTTTGGGCCTGTAAAACCTGGGTTCACCCCTGCCAATGACAAATTTTAATTCTAGAAAACTTATTGTCTACATTACTTATGTATCAGGATTATAAATCATCCACTTTCACTTGTAAAGAAAATTCTGAGGTCTTTTAGATCGTTACTTGCAGATTTTGCACTATGTTTGTTAGAAGTATGATCCGACTCTATTTTATAGATTATCTGCCTGTTGAAAAGTTTTCTGCCTTTTCACAGGAGGCACAGAATCCTGATAGTGTAACTAACCCATTAGCCTGGTTTGTTTGTGTTCTCCAAAGTAGATTTTTCCAATTGTGAAACTTCAGGCAGCCTTATCTCTGACTCTTAATGTCTTCATCTATAAAATAGGAATAATGTTACCCACGACTGAGGATTTTTGTGAAATTAAATGAGATTGTATACAAAGGAAAGTTTAGGGAAGACAGAAGGCCTGTTATAATAGGTGTTGTTTAGGCACTTTATACACTTTAAGCCTTGTAAGAGTCATATTCATGTCAGTAAGGAAAAGAACACCTCAAGATAAAAATGAGCAAAAGATACAAATAGACAATTTATTCAAAAACTATTTTATTACATTTCAAGGACTGTAGTAAGTGCAGTTCACAGAAAGAAATGTGAAGAAATACACAAATAAATGTTTACCTTGTTAGCAGTCAAACTAAAGCGAAATAATGATTTTCTACTTTTTCCATCAATGGACAAAACTCAAAATAAATTAATTACCTGGAGTTTGGAAGGATAAGTAAATACGGATTTTTTTAGTATTACAAATAGGGGTATTATTTGCATTAACCTTCTTGGAGAATGTACTTTAGCAATGGTGTATTAAAAAGCTTAAAAATGTTAAACAAAAAAAAGAAAAACTTTGACCCAGCAATACCATATCTAGAAATTTATCCAGTGGGCATATCAGTTATACTTTTTCCACACTGACATGTACAAGTCTCTTTATTGAAGAGGAGTTTATAATAGCAAAAGACTGTGAACAACTTAAACAGATAGGGAAATGCTTAAATAAATTAGATATATTTATATAATAGGATGCTGCTTAGCATGAAAGGAATAGAGGCCATTCACCAGTATGTTTTGTTAAGTAAAAAGAGCGAGGAGCTAAGCATCCTATAGAAAGCTATTTGTATGTATTTTTTTTAAATTAAAAATAAATTCATATCTGTACTTATACAGACATGCATATGCACACATACAAAATACCTGGGAATATGCACAAGAAACTGACAGCAGTGATTATCTCTGTGAAGAAGAACTGGACGGTTGGGGTTCGGAAGTAGGAGAATGATTTATTTTTCATTGTGTTCCATTTGTACCTTTTGATCAGGTGCATACATTATATCCGTTCAGAATAAAGTGATTTTTAGTGAAAATTTTAATGAAAACAACTTTAATATTAGACTTTAGTAGAGGAAAATGTTTGTGTAATTTATAATTAGTAGGATGTCTGTGAGATAAGATGTCATTATCTGTGAATATTTGAGATACTATAGAGCAAGACCATATTATGAAATTAAGATGAACCATGAGTTAAATTTTTTTTATTTAGTAGCTGATTATTTACTTAATTTATTAAGAAAAAAATGCTAATACTCTCCATGTGATTTGATACAGGCAATACTGTCAATCAAAATTAATGGCATTTGTGATGCAATTCTGTCAGCATAATCTTTTAAATTTTTAATTAATTTTTTTGAATTGAGAAAGTCATAGAAACATGATAATTCAAAATGATATTCATTGTAGAGAAAGCTTCTTTCTCAGCCCTTCTTCCCAGAGATAACCATGTTACCAGTTTTTTTGGTTATGTTCCAGAAATACCCTGTTCCTATAAAAGCATTTATTTGTGTGTATATATATATATATATGTGTGTGTGTGTGTATATTCCTCCTCTTTTTTCAGGATATTCTAAGAGGAATCATTTTGCTTCTTTGTTTATAGTTGGTTTATTTAATACAGAAATTTTAATTCATCAGTCTTTTTCTCTATGCTACTGGTGTTTTTGTCTTTCTTAAATAAATTATAATTATTACAAATTTTTATTTTTACTTTTCCCATACCTTATTCTAGTACATTTATTTATTTTATTTTTTTCCTACAAAAATAATTAATCACTCTGAAATTTATTTTAGTCTCAAGAGTAAAATACATTTGACTGTATAGTCAATTCCAAATGTATTTGGATTTAATTTTGTAGTCTCTGTTTTTATTCACTGATCTGTTTATTCTTATGTAAGTACCAAATCTCATAAATTATTTTTTATTTTATTATACATGTACATGTATAACCCTATATACACATGAATCTACAACACTCTTAAAAGCTATTCTTGCATATTCCCCAGCTTAAATAGAAATAATCACTATTTCCTAAACATACCATTCTTTTTTATGTCTTTGCTCTATTCTGTGTATTCATCTCCTTCCTTCTATGTATTCACTTCCCTCCTTTGTGACACCTTTTTTCCTATAGAAACATTTCATTACTCCTTTCCTTGTACTTTGGAACTTTTACCACCTGCTATTCCCAGTACACACTTTCAAAATCACTGCTTCAGGTCTCAATCTCTTGATTCCCGTCTTATCCAGCAAGGACAGGAAAAGGGCAAGAAAGCCCGTAACTTCAGGCATGACTTGGAAGTGACACTCATCACTTATGTGGACATTCATTGTACAGAACTACTTATGTGGCCATTTATAGATGCAGAAGAAGCTGGGAAGTATAGTTTAGATAGACAGTCATGTGCACAAGTAGTAGCTTGGGAATTCTATATTAAAGGAAGAAAGAAAGAATGGATATTAGTAGGCAGTTAGCATTCTTTTCCACAACCAAGTGCTTATGCCAGTTCCCGATACGCAGTAAGCATCTATAAATGTTTAATTGAATGAGTGATTGTATGAGTGATTTGAAAGGGCTTCATGGTACCCCCTACACTCCTGTCCAGACTTATTTCTCACTACTTCCACCAACCTGTCTGAGCAGTAATGGTTTTCTTACTGTCCTGGATCAGTTCTTTTTGTTTCATTTTGGTATTTTCCTCCCATCCCCTCCCCTGTTCATTTTGACATAATTGCCATATTACAGAAAAATTGCAAGAAAAGTACAAAGAATCTTGTATTCCTCGACCCAGATATATTTATATTTCACTATTTGTCTCAATTGTATCCTTTATAACAAGAAAATCTTTGTTGCACTTAATTGTCATGCCTTTTTAATCGCCTTTAATCTAGAACAATTCCTCAGCCTTTTTAGTTTTCATGACATTGGCATTGTTGAAGAACATAGGCCCATTATTTTATAAACTGTTCCTCAATTTGAGTTTGTCTTGTATTTCTTCATGATTAGATTCAGGTTATGTATTTTTTTTATGGAATAACACAAAAGAGATGTTGTGTTTTTTCAGTGTGTGATATCAGGAGATACATGATGTCTTTTTGTCCCATTATGGTTGATGTCTGCAAGGGTGTTTCAAAAAAAACACAGCAAAGTTACTTCTGTTTTCCTTTTTAAGTAATTAGTATCTTGTGGGGAGATACTTGAGACCATGTAAATAAATGTCCTTTTATTCCTCAAACTCTTACCCACTAGTTTTGCTATTCTTTGATGATTCTCAACTGAATCAATTATTGCTATGATTGTTGCTAAATAATGACTTTTAAAAATTCAATCATTCATTCTTCACTCATTAGTTGAATTTTTGCTATAAAAATGATTCCCTTCTTATTTATTTAACTCAAAGGAGGTCCCACTGGTCAAATTTGTGACAATGTGAGTGTTAAAATAAATGAGAGTAAAGGATTATAATCTAAGGGAAAAAAATCATAATCTATTGAGTAAAAGAAGTACTCTTGAGTTAGCACTGATACAATTTCTTTTTAAAGTGTATTTCTTTTTCTAATAGATAATATGTTTTTGTTGTTCAGACTTTTAAAAAATTGCATGTAGTGAGAAATCTAACTCCTACCCCTTTGTCCTCTAGAGGTATCTTATTTAACTTTTCAGGTTTTTTTAATCCAATATAAGCAAATAAGACTATATATGCTTATTTTCTATCCTTTCTTACACAAAATGAAACATGGTGATGATAACAGCATAATACCCTTTGTTGCCTTGCTTTTATCATTGAACAATATATTCAGGACATCCTTCTATATCTACGGTAGGCAGAATTCTAAAGAAGTTCCCCCCAAGGTTCTTGTCACCTGATTATTCATTCACATGTAATCTAGGTATTGCTTTCTGTGAAGGGACTTCGCAAGTGGAATTAAGGTTGCTAATCAACTTGTTTAACATAAAAGCTTATTCTGGATTATACAGATGAACTACATGTAATCACATAGGCCCTTAAAAACCAAAGAAGGTGGCAGAAGAGTCAGTAAGAGAAATGAGGGGGAAGAAGATAGGTAGAAGAGAAGTCAGAGAAATTTGAAGCATGAGAAGAACTCAATCCACTGTTGCTGGCTTTGAAGATAGAGAAAGGGGGGCATTGAGCCAGGAAATGTGAGTGGCCTCTAGAGGCTGAGAACAACCATGGATAACAGTCAGCAAGGAAATGCGACCTCAGTGCTACAACCACATGGACCTGAATTCTGCCAACAACCTGAATGAGGTTGAAAGCAGATTGAGCCTCCTTCTGGCATACACCCCTGTTGGTACTTGATTTTAGCCTGGTGAGACCTGTGTCAGACTGGCTTTCTGAACTGTGAGATAAGAAGTAGGTGTTGTTTTAAGCCACTAAGTTTAGGAAACTATTACAATAGCTGTACATAGGAATCTGTTTCATAAGTGGCTAATAATCCTTGCTAGACCATTGGGTTGTATCTTGTCTTCTGCTATCAACAAATAGTGGCACAATGAATAACCTTATGTGTATGTGTGAGAGATTGATTCCTAGAATTGGAATTACTGGATCATAGGGAAATGCATTTGTTATTTTGATAAATATTGCCTCATTTTCCTATAATAGAGGTAGTCTCATTTTTTAGTTTCAACAAAAATGTATGAAACTGTCTGATAATCTTATCAGAGTAGGTTATTAAATATGTAGACTTTCGCCAGTCTAATAGATGAGGAATGTTGTATCTCCATGAAGTTTTAATTTGCTTTTCTCTCGTTATCAGTGAGATTGAATATCTCTTCTTGTGCTTAGGTACAATTTTTGTTTTTTTCCTGCAACCTGTATGTTTATGTTCTTTACCCATTTTTCTATTGGTTTTGGTCTTTTCCTTCTTAATTTGTAGAAATTCTGTATATGAGAAAGATTACCCTTTGTCTGTGATATAAATTGAAAATATGTTTCCTAGTCTGTCAATTGTCTTTTCACTTGGCTTATAATATCATTTGCCATGTAAAACATTTTTATTTTTATGAAATTAAACTTACCAATCTTTTCTTTCATAGCTTCTGAATTTTGAGTTACAGTTAGACTTTCTCACTTCAAGGTTATAAAGGAATTACCAATTTTTTTCTTCTAATAATTTAATGGTCACATTCTTTACATTTAAATTCTGATCTTTATGGAGTTATTCTGGTATACAGTGTGAGATATGGATCTAATTTTGCCTCTTATCAGTGGCTATCAAACATATTTATTTTAAAATCCCTCATCTTCAACTTTGAGACATCACTCTTTTTACATTCTATATTCCCCTTCATGCTTGGATCTTTTTATCCTATTCCATTGGTTGATCTGACTGAGCCGATTCCAACTATTTTAATTATTGAGCTTTTATTATGTTTAATAACTGACAAGGCTAAATCCTCCCTAATTCTTCTTTTTTAGAAATTTTTTGGCTATTCTTAGTTATTTTTCCATATGAACTTTGAATTTGATTGTCTAGTTTCAACAGAAAAGATCTATTAGTACTTTTACTTAGATTACCTTATATTTATAAATTAATATAGAAAGAACTGAAATCTTTGTGATTTTGAATCTTCTCATCTGTTTAAATCTATTTTTGTATACTTTAAGAGGATTTTAAAGTTTTTCACATACAGAGTTTTTTAAAAATTTCATATTACATTTACTTACTTGTTTGTTTGTTTGTTTGGTGTTTGACAGGATCTTTCACCATGTTGCCCAGGCTGGTCTCAAACTCCTGGACTCAAGTAGTCCTCCCATTTCAGCCTCCTGAGTAACTGGGACTACAGACACACACCACCATGCCCAGCCATGTTACGTTTATTACTGAGTATTTTATCTCAGCACCAATAATCACTGTAGTTAATATAATAGTATCATATATATCCTTTCATACTTTTTGTAGACATATATAAACTCTTTAATGTTTCAAAGTGCAGGTGTTTCTGAGACACTTTCAGGGAGTTGTCAAGATCAAAAATGTTTAATAATTAAGACATTATTTTCTGTTTTCTTTCAGTTGACACAAAAACAATCATGGGTAAATTGCTGGCAGCTTAGCATAAATCAAGGCAGTCTCTCCAAACTTTGTTAGTAGATATTACAATATTCACTGTCACACTCTCACAGTTTAAGAAAAATAAAAAAGACAGTTTCATTTAAGAAGATCCTTGATGAAGTAATAAAAATGATTAATTTTATTTAAATTTTGAATCTTGAAGTCACATTTTTAAAATATTCTGTATAATGAAATGGGAAGGATCTAATAGCTACATAATCATGATTGTCTCAAAAAATTACTTATACAATTGAATTGCAAGCTGATCTAGCCTTTTAAAAAATGTAACCGTTTAAGGTATACAATTTAGTGTGTTTTAGTATATAGACTATGTTGAACAGCCATCACCATTATATTATTATAATTCCATAACGTTGCATCACCCCCAAAAGAAACTGCATACCTTTTAAGCAGTCACTCCTCATTCTCTTTTCCCCTCAGCCTCTAACAACCGCTAATCTACTTTCTGTCTCTGTGGATTTGCCTATTCTGGACATTTTATATTGATAAAAAAACCATTGTGTCTGCCTTCTTTTCACTTAGCATTAATGTTTTCAAAGTTCATCCCTGTAGCATGTATCAGTACTTCATTCCTTGGTATGGCTAAATAATATTCCATTGTATGGATATACTATATTTTATATATCCACTTATCAGCTGAAGGATGTTTGAGTTGTTTCCACTTTTTGGCTATTATGGGTAATGCTTCTATGAAAATTCATGTACAAGTTTTTGTGGCAATATGTTTTCATAGGACATCACTTTCATTTAAATTACTCATTCAGACTTTGGCATTTGGCATTTTCTGAAAATGAAAAAAGCATGACCCTGTCACTTCAAGGAAAACAATTGACAATATTTGTTACCCATGGTAAATTTTGAGTATTCAAGCAAAAATTCTAATTTTGGAAAACTTGTATTAATATCTGCCATAGTATGTGTGGCAGCTTCCTGTAAAGTTTTCTAATGATATCAGTGGTAATATTAAGGAATGTAACTTTTTGATAGTACATAATGAAATGTGTCAACATTTGGAGGAAAAGTAGAACTCATTGAACCAGTATTTTTCCAAATGATCAATGTGTAATACTGTAAAATCATGTATAGGTAAAATGTACATTGAAATTACAAAATAAACCAATGGGTATTGTAACCAGTTTTTTTGAGATAAATTTACTTACCATGAAATTTATCCCTTTTTGAGTGTACAATTCAATAATTTTAGTAAATTCACACAGTTTTTCCATCATTTCAATCCAATTTTAGAACATTAGTATTAACCCAAAAAGATTTTTTGTGCCAGTTTGCAGACACTGACCTTTACTGGCCCCAGACACTGCTACTCTTTCCGTTTCTATAGTTTTACCTTTTCTGGACATTTTATGTAAATAGAATCATACAATATGTGGGTTTTGCTTATGGCTTTTTAGCATGTTTTGAAGTTCATCTATGTCATTATGTTTATCAATAGTTCAGTCTTTTTAGTGCTGAATAGAATTCCATTGCATGGAAGGGATACATCACATTTTATTTATCCTTTTATCAACTGATAGACATCTCAGTTTGTATTTTTGGCTGCAGTGAATATGCTGCTATGAACATTTGTGTACAGGTTTTTTTGTGGACATAATACTTTCAGTTCTCTTGGTTATAAGCCTGAGAGTGTAATTTCTGTTTCATATGGTAACTGTATATTTAAAATTTCTGGAAACTGCCAAACTTCTCTCCAAGTAACTGTACTATTTTACAATCCCACCTACAAGGTCTGAGTGTTCCAGTCTATCCACATTTCTTACCAACACTTGTTATCATTTATCTTTTTTGTGACAACCATTTTAGTGAGTATGAAGTAGTATCTTATTGCGGTTTTAATTTGCATTTCCCTGGCTCCTTCAAAAAGCTAACACTCTATATAAAAATGACAAAATTATATGAAAAACAGAAAGCAATGCAACCAACACATAGCTGCTGTCTTACAGGACTCTAACTCAGCATGTTAAATTAAAAGCAGCTCTACAATAAGTTTTT
>CAUYSK010066735.1:0-40133 GCA_963575035.1 Avahi laniger
TTAAAACCTACTTTCTTGGCAATTTTCAAGTACACAATACATTGTCATTAACTGTAGTCACCGTATTGTACGATAGATCTCTTGAACTTATTCCTCCTGTGTAACTGAAATTTTGTATCTTTTGACAAGAATTGTCTCTGCAAAAGCAAAATAACAAAATTTTGAAAACTTTATAACATAATCTAGCAGTTGAAAATTACGTTAAAGTGGGTAAAATTTCTTATGTATCCTACCAATACCTTACTTGGGAGGGGGCAACTGTCAGTTTACAATAAATAAAATTGATAACTGATGCTTTTACTAAAGTCAGCCTTTTTTATTTTTAAAGACTATTAGAAATAAAAACAGGCTGAGGAGAATAAATTTTAAGTACAAAAGCAATCTTACTGTGAAATAAATAGGATTACAAAGTAGAATGGAAGATGCTGGAAACTAATATAGTTCATAAATATTGTATCAATATCCCCTACCTGATATGTATACAATGGAATATTACTCAATCATAAGAAACGACAGTGATCTAGCATCTCTTATATTTTCCTGGATTAAACTTAAGCCCATTATCCAAAGTGAGGTATCACAAGATCGGAAGAATGGGCTCCACTTGTACTCGACATCAAATTGGTACTAACTGTTGAACACGAGGGTGCTCTCATGGCAGTAATACTCTCCAGGGATTAGGAGGATGGGGGGATGGGTAAACACCCAACTAAAGGACACGGGGAGCATTGTAGAGGGGAAGGGCCCACCACTAACCCTTGATTGGGTGAGCAAAGACATAAAATGTAACCATAAAGTTTGCACCCTCATAACACCCTGAAAAAAAAATATGCTATTTCTATATTGTTTACTATGATAGTGATGGCTTACAGTTTAAATTTATCTGTATGATATGTTAGAATGAGAGAACCGAATATTCTACAGGTGACCTGTAGTGTGTATTGCATTTTTTGCATTGTTTGAGAACACTCAGCCATGCTATAGAAGGAAAAAAACCAAAATGGGATGCATCATAAACTTATAAGATGTGTTAAGATAAGTAGTAAGTAGAGCAAGTATATGTTAAATATAGATAGACAAGAACAGATGAGCCAGGAGAATCCTAATATTTTATGAGATAATAAATATACATGAAGCACTTAGGTACTAAATATACATCAGACATATGAAGCACTAAATATACAAAATCCCTCAAATACTCAGGATACACAAAATATGCATGAACACTCAGTGTTCACAGGGTCTTAATTTGGCCAACTATTGGTGTTATCCATCTTGACCTATGTGTTCTCTGCATAAGATACACATATAAAATCCATGGCTGTTCAACAGTCCAATCGATAAGTTACAGCTGTGGCCAAGCATATTTGTTCCTGTCCCTGTGTCTCTCTGACAAGCATGTGTCATTAACCCCAGGCACCTTCTGCCTGTAGAACCCTTGCTCAAACCTCAGTTCTGGTCTTTATAACCATAGCATCAGAGGTAAAGGCTGACATGGCAGAGAGGGGGTGAGGGGCTGACATATGAACTTTGCACATCCTAGGATTCAGATAATGTGGTTCTCCCACCTTACTTGCACTCTGTCTTGTGTTACCTTAACAGTTTTCTTTGTCTTTCTCTACTTGCATCTCACTATGTATTTTAAATATTTAATAACCTATGTGATTTGAGTATTTTAATTTGATCTGTGAGCCTTTCTGTTGTGTGACTTCTGGATAGTGTACTAGGAGGTACATTGCATCAAGGTAATTTCCCACAAGACAGATGGGATGGAGAATTCTGCAAATGTCAACCAGTTAACTATATGATCATGTCCCACTGCTAAGTAACCAAGGGGCATCTATACACAGTGGCCGAAAGCTATCCATGAAATCCCACCTGTGGGTTTTTGTTCCATGGAACTCACAATCAAACCTCACTGCGGGCTCCCAGTGTGTTGGGCCACTTGGAGCCACAAGAAGTCCTTCTCCTTAGATTAGGTGGCCACCAAAACTGGCCAAGTAGCCCCCTTATCCCTGAGGTCCATATCCAAACCTCAGCTCAAAGAGTTTTGAGGAAACTTTCAAAGGAAAAAAAATAGCGTCCTAGAGACGCGGCCAAGGGAAGAGATGGGTGAGCTGGTCTAACCTGCTTACTCCAGACCTTCCCAGGAAAGCTGCTCCCATCCAGGGAAGGAGGTAGCCCCACATCTCTCATCTTGGACGTGATTTATGGGATAAGAGAGGATTCCACAGAGATAATTCACCATGTGGACTCAGAGTTTCAATTAATTTTGTGTCCACTGTCACATTTTGAAAGCTCTGTCTCTTTGTGGCAAAGCCCTGGGGAGCAAGACAGGGAGCCTGACACCCATCTGGTGGTCACAGTGTTGTATTGACAGGTTTTTGCTAAGTAAAAATCCATGCATTAAGAGTCAGGAAAGCACAGGATAATGGTTCCTTTTCTCAAGGGCTCTGCTAATGGCCATGATAGGATACTACATGAGATCCTTCCTTGGGAGACCATTTGGGCTGGTGACCTCTATAGTCCGTTCTAAATTTTAGATCTTATGAAATCTCATAATTTGTCTTATCACACAAAAGACATTATAGGCACAAATTTCAGTTTCCATGATGTAGTTAGGTAACAGCAGTCCCCTAACAACACAGTTCCAATTCCCGTTAGCAAGGTATATTAATTGTGCGTGACTGTGAAGTACAAACCTCACCTCTAGCCCTGTAGTCCACAGATCACTTACAGAAATGGCAGGTGTGCGTTATGCCCAGTGACCTATCACGCGCCTTCTTTCAAAGTCTATTGGTGATGGGCCCCTGTGTATCTGTTATTCAGGTCCCACACAGACAGCAAAGTGTGTAGTTTTGTCACCTCCTTACCTCCAAATGAGAAACCCATGTGGCATTTTACAAAAATGATAACTGAAAGAGGGAATCAGCCAACAAAGATGAAAGTACAAAAGAAAATAAAAAGAAACAAAGGGAATAATGCTGAAAGTGATCATCTGAACCAAATGTAAGTGGTGTTACAGAAGTCACAGTTGGCCATGAGAATATTGCCACTGCCACATTGGAGAGACTCTAGGCATGCAGCCAGAGGAACTCAGTGAAGGCAAACTTATTGACATAACTGAGGAAAAGGATGACAGAGTTTCAGAGGAAAAGACACTAGCAAAAACTTTACATTAAAAAAACTCTCAGAAAAATTTCATGACATTGAAAACACAAAGGACAAAGAGGCAGAAGCTGATCCATACTTAGAACGGAGTATAATAATTTGCCAAGGTGTAGAAAATATGCTTGCTCCAGATCATGAGTTATATAGAGGCCAAGCAAAGTTTAAGCTATTTTTGATAATTTTTTTACAAAGAAATACAACACTTTAATTCTCAATGTTTCTAATGATTTAAATTATTGGGTACTAACTAAATATTAATTTTACTATTTTTTTCATTTCCCTGTACATTTATAATTGACAGTAAGAGAGTTTTTAATGTTTTGACAAACATTTTTAAAGTTCATGGAACAATCACCATTTTCTCATTGATTTTTAAGATCACTTTGCATGGTTTCAGCTTGCATGATCATTTTTACCATCCCGCATGACCATGCAAAGTGGCCACTGTCTGTAATCTTTAAAGTAGGGTTGCAAACTTGAATGCCTTCAGGAGCCGGGAAGGGAAGGTAAATGAGAAAAGCAGGCAAGATATAAGATATAAGATGATCTATGACCACAGACTCCTGAGCCTTCATGGAGAATGGTGGAAACCATACTGCAGAAAGCACTGTCCTGTCCAAACAGGGTGGTCTCTGCTCAACTCTACTGGAGACACCCAGGAGAAATGCTGTCCAGGCTTGCCAGATCTGATTCTTCAAGAGATAACTGAAATCTGGATTTCCATGTAAAACATCTCAGTTTTTAATAATGACAGTGATTCAGACTTAAATATCCTATGAGTCAAACAAACAAAATGCTACCAGGTAATGGCCCTCATTTTAAAACGCGTGCATTAAGAACATCTTTGAGTGGAAGATTAGCTGTCAGAGGTCTAGTACTAGGAAGAATGAGCAGTCAGACAACTAAAAAGTGTTAATGTTTCTTCCTACTTCCTTGCCTTATCTGATTATACCATTGCACCTTGCTATTAAGGAATTAACTCTGGAAGACAGTTCACTGAATGTATGCAGGCTACCTGAAATGGGGAACGCCCGCCTAAGCATAAGTTACTTATTGTTACATTAGCTAGATGAAAAAGAAAGCAGGATTCTTAAAGGATAGGAAACAGGTAAGTTTTGCTGGGTGGATGAAGTAGAAGGCACAAAAATAAATTTTTGCTGCTGGGGGTGAAATGAAGCCTACAAGGATGGGGACCCCCAAGGGTGCCACCACATGGAAGACTGAAGGGTCAAAGCACAAAAGTAAACTTCATCTACTTCATCATTGCAGATTATTTTTTTCTGTTCTGTTTCATATTTATTAGGTCAGATACTGAGCCCTTGAATTGCCCACAGACTTGGTAAACTGCAGCTCAAATGTTTAACACATTGACTGTCACACTAGAAACAAATTTTTTCCTTGGGGCCATGGTGTTTTATTACAAAAATAGAATAAAAACTTCGAAAATAAAATGATCCTTTGTAATTTAATGAAAAATTTGTTATATTTTATTGTTTTCTGTGTGTGAGTTATATGCAATTAAATAGTAAATATTAATTATAACAATATAAACATTAACAAGCAAGATTTTCACAAACCAACTACAGCGTTTTGCCCAGGGGGCCACCATCACCTACCATGTATGCTACAGCATGGAAGCGTGAGTTGCCTGTGCACCACGTGGCTCCCAAGGTAAAGAGACGCCTGAGTTACATATGCTTCACAAAGCTCTGGGCTCAAAACTAGCTTGAGTTAAATACAACTCACATGGCAGTTAATGTATTAAATAAGACTAGAAATTATCCAATGCACTCGTAGAACCATCCTTCCATATTGGAGGGTGATTAATCATGTGGAATTTGTATTTAACTAAACAACAGCAACCTCAACTCATACAAGTGAGGACTCTATAAGTTGGAAGAAATCCTAGAGGCCCCTTAGCCAATCCCTCAAGTAAAGCGAGAATTTCCTCTTCAAAACTCTTGACGAGAGACCAACCGGGCTTCTGTCTACAACACTCCCAGGGACTTGCCTCACTTCCTGTAAATCCAAGTGGTATCCTCCTCTACATACTCTGACTTTCAGGAATGAAACAAACGCTAAGCCAATGGTATGACCACCATCTTGCTGAATGAGAATAGAACATTTGCAAAGAGAAGGTTTGAGGTTAAAACAGCACAATTGCAAAAAGAGGAGCTGGAGCACAAATGTGATTGAGCCATATAAACATATCACTAATTTCAGTTTGAAAAGAATGTCCACCTAATGAGGAATCATTTGCTAGCTCTGAGAACCAAAACTAGTTTTTGGTGAAGATGAGCACATATACAGAAGGCCACTGCTTTTTTGGAGTAGTTTTTTCTGTTAGTTTGATTTTAAACCAAAGCTTTGCTTCCTTTTCAGAAATTATATTGACAATGTCACAGAAAATGTGAGGAAAACATGCATAACACTATACCAAAATAAACTTTTATTTTTGCATCTTTCCCTCTAACCAACCTTTAATCAAATGCACACATAGCTTTACACAGCTGCGATCACAGGATTCATATCACTTGGTTTTGAGAAGCACTGTCACTTTCTTACTATCCATTCTATCCTACTTTCTTGCTATTAGAACCCTGATTGTGCTCCAAGTGGTTATGTGCTCACCCCCAGGTGATGACTCAAGTTTGGCAAACCAATCATGATCACCTATTGCTCATCTTCCCTTACAGCTAGGGAATTATCTGTGAATGAACTCTGGCCAAAGACACATAAGAGGATGTCTGCTGGGGGTACTTCCAGGAAAGCTCTCACTTTCATCGTAAAAGGGACTTCCCTTGCTCCTCGTTGCATTTATCACAGACTTGATGGCTGGAGCTTTCGCAGCCACCCTGTGATCAAGAAGGAAAGTTCAAGAGAACTGCAGAGATGTTCGCTCTGAACCAAGAGGCTGGATTTCTTGTTTTATGAGAAAAATAAACTCTTTTTGCTTGAGCTACTGTGATCAGATTGTTACTTACAGCTGAATATAACTCTAATTGATTAAAAGCATTTTGTTTGTACTTAATTTCTTAATTATCTCTGCAATAGATCACAACATTTAATTCTGTTGATATGTCACAATTTAAGCTCTTCTATTGCTGAGGGTTTAGCTTTTTAGAAATTTTGTGTTATAGATCATGTTTCAAAACACATCTTTATGCATTTAGCTTTTTCTTTTTATCAATACTGTGTTGAAAGTTATGAAAATCTATGGCTCTTAAAATGTTTTGCCAAATTTCTTTTTGAAAAGTTTATATAAATATATGAGGCCTCCAATAGTATATAAACAAATCAGTTTTGCCATAAGTTCATCAGCAAAGGGTATTGCCATTATTTTTTGGCTAATTTTTTATGTGTAAGATGCTACTTCAAGTTTGTTTTAATTAATAGCTTAGTTTTCATGGAAGAGGTTAATTGTGTGCATGTATGTACATGTGCTTTCAGGAATTCAAGGATGTATCCTGTATTCTGACATCTTCAAACTGTGACCTGGGGGTCAAATCCAATCTGTTTGTTTGTTGTAAATAAGGTTACATTGGAACATAGTCATTTTCATTTATTAATGTATTGTGTATGGTTGCTTTCACACTACAATGGCAGAGTTGAACAGTGTGTGAGAGATTGTATAATAGATCCCCCAAAGACAAGATCTTTACTATCTGACTCTTTTAGATAAATTTTGCTAATGGCTGCTCTAAATTTGGGGTTATTTGACATCATTTAAAAAATGTGATTAGATTTTTAATAGACTACTTGATCAGTTAACTTGTAGTTGAGCCCAAGATAACAATTGATTCTTGAGTTAACAGGTGCCTAACACTCCAGTTTAGAGCTCCGTTTCTTTGGCTAAATGTGTTGTTCTTTGTTAAAATGCAACCCCCCAGAAAGAGGTATGACAAACCTATAGTAAGTTTTGACTTAGAGTAAATGGGAAGCAGGTAATTTCTGAAGAGTAGGTCTTTGGAGAAGGTGGGAATAAGAGGAAATGAGGAACAGGGTACGTTGAGACTGAGGAGGATACGCCAAGCAGGTAGGTTAAGGGAAAGTAAAGTGGATGTCAAGGGCAGAGAAGATTTATACTTCTACTTTGTCAATTAGTGGAGGTCTGGCCCCACCCGAATCAATTTTTTTCTTTGATAAAACAGGTCAGGCAATATTGGTATAAGACCTGAGCATTCTTTTTTTGAAGCTCCTTAGAGTGCATCACAATATAGCATCTTATTCCCATCAAAGAACCCTGTGTGATCAACCATGAGGAAATTGGGATGTTGAAAGCCATTTGCAGGCACCGTGGCCCTAAAACCATTTCTGATCTGTTGTAACAACCCCTCTCACCATAGCTGCTCCCTAGCCCACTTTCGCTTTCCCTGCCTTTATCCTGTGCTGTGGAAAAGGAAAGAACAAGGGGAAAGGAAGGAATGTGGGAGAAGAGACATGATGGGGTGCTCATAAGAGTGATGGGACATGGTTTGGGGTGTCTGTGGCCACTGTGAGGCAAGGCTTTGCATTCTGGAACCTGAGATGGAACATTTCCTAGCTCTGGGCCAGTGCTAATGACCAAGAGCACCCTGACAGCCAGCCGAGCTCACATTTGGTCTAGACAGGGTGCTGCCCCCAGTGTCTGTGACCACCGTGCCCTCTGCCATGCAGCATTTGGTCCCTGAGGCCCCCAAAGGATACTCTCAGTCCAGGGGGCCATCTGGCTCTGAGGAAGAAAGTCCGGGAACTAGGTCCAAGCTCTCTGTGTGGGAGCTTTCTGCTTCCCTCTCTGCATCCTCTTCTCTTCTTACCATGAGGGCTTGTGCTGGAGAGCAGGACCCCTGCTCCGCTGTCTGCATTCCCTATGAAGGGGCCTCAGCCTGGGAGTGCACAGAGAACTTCCCCGACGTGGATGTGGCTGCAGAGGAAGGTGGGGCCCCAGCAGTGGGGGCTGCTGAAGGGGCAAAGATCCCAAAGGAGCCACCAGGATGGAGGAGAAAGGGTCCCAGAGGGAAGCCATTTGGTAGGATTTGTGCAGGCAGCCATGGGAAAGAAGGGCTTTGGCCAGCCAGGCCTCAGGAGCGTCAGGGAAGCAAGTTTGCAATGAAGATGGCAGGACTGCAGGCGTGCACAAGCCCAGGGGCCTCTGCTCACATAGAATACAACACACAAAGCACTTCTCGGTCATTGCTCGGTTACGGCTCCCAAGTAAGGAAAGGAGGTGGGTGAGCACAGTGAATTCACCTCCTCATATCACTTCTCTGCTTAAAAACCACCACTGGCTTCCTCTCGTCTGTATAGTCCACACCCGTTCCTGGATGGCCTTATGCTCTTGGGCCCTGTGCCGCCCTTTCCCTCCCTCCCACCACCTTTCCCGTCTCCTCTAACACCAGCCAGTCCAGCCCTGTCCAGCCATGTACAACCGTGCTGATATACTCAACTATCCCAAACGACACTGCTTACTTTCAACACCCAGCTGAGAGGTTGCCTTCGCTGGGAACCCTTTCTCCATCTCCCCTAAGCCCCCAGGAAGACTAAGCCACTTCGTGTGACACCTCCTCTGTGCAGCCCTGGCACTTCGTGCCTGCTCCTATCACAGCACGTGCTGTACTGGTTACAGCTGACTTCGCCACTGTACTGGGAGGCCTCTGGAAGGCAGGGCCCTTAAACTGTCTGATTTTGTATTCCTAGTGCATAGCATAACTCACAACCTACAGGAGGTACACAACAAATCCTTGCTAAATTAACCACATTTTATGTGTCTAACTTGTTTTGGACTAGGCTTTCTTCAGCTGCGACCACATATCTGATCGAGAGCTTGCACATGTCCCTCCTTACTCTAACATTTTCAAGTGCTGGGTTACTAATGAGTGAGGAGAGATCCCAGTGGTTTCCAGCTTGTTCTGCTCATGGTATTCACCTGCAGAGCTTTTAAACAATCCCAGTATCCAGGCCTCAGCACAGAACAATGAAATCAGAATCTCTGCTGGTGGGATGTAGGTATTTGTGTTTTCAAAACTCCCCAGGTGATTCTAATATGCAGTTAAGGGTGAGAACCACAAGTTTAAATAATATGAGCCAGTTAATTTTAAAAAAGCTTTTTCTCTGTGCTCACTATGTAATAAACACTGTTAGGCATTTAGAGGGGAGGCACCTCAGGATCTCTATGTTACACATAGCGCTTGCTCCCAAGAAAACAGCAATCCTTACAATTGCCATGAGTAATAGCAAACAGTCACGGTATCTAAACTGTATGGTTTACATCAGGGTTTCACAACAGTGGCATTTCGGGCTAGATAATTCTTGGCTGTGGGAGGCTGTCCTTTGCATTTTAGGATGTTTGGAAACATCTCCAACCTCTACCCATTAGATGCCAGTAGCAATCAACAGTCCCCCCTACCAATTATATCAACCAAAAATATCCAGACAAGTCCAAATGTCCCCTGGGAGTAAAATCATCACCTGTTGAGAACCACTGATATAGATTTAGGTGTAGTATTTTTGCAAGGCACACCCCACCGCTCCGGCAATGATCTATATGCACATTAGCCTTAAAGTCTGAGAAACAAGCCCTGGTCTAGAGCAGGGGTTCTCAACGTGTGGCCACCAATCAGCATCTGCACTACCTGGGAACATATTGGAAATGTGTATTCTCAGGCCCCACCCCAGATCTACTGTATCCTAAACTTTGTTTTAGCAAGGCCTCTGGGTGATTCTTACCTGTGTTCAAGTTTTGGAACCACTAACTAGCCTAAAGAGGAAAGGGAGATTGGGTGCATTAGAGCAATCGGAAAATTCTTAGGAGTAGAGCTTGATTTGGACCTTGAAATTTAATAGGCAGCAGAGGTGGAGGTATTCCAGGTGCAGGGAACAGTAGTAGAGAAGTATTTTGAGACGTAAATTAGCTTAGACTCTTAAACTGCCAAATCCCTCTTTTTTACCTTTCAGTTTTTTCCATAACTTCTTCAATCTGTTTGTTTTCTTGTGTTTTGGATAGAAAGCAATTTCCTCCCCAATTTATACTCTGTGATGTGTTCATCAACATGCTCAAGTAATTATTTGAGAATCTCAACAAAATGATCACTGGCAAAAACACGGGACTGTGTTTTTGAAAAGTTGTGCATAATCAAATTTACCATCAGACATATGTACAAATCAGTCTGTATTTACAAATGTATGTCTAATTTACAGTGATTTTGTATTGTGAATCATTTTTTATAAAGTTAATGAACCCCCTAATTGATATTTTTGGTTACTGTATAAATCCAGATGTTTCTGGGAAAGAGCTAACATCCCAAATCTACCCTCAAACATGTAGCCAAAGTGATATTTCCAAACCAGAAAATCTGATCATTTTATCCCATGCTTACACCCTTTCAATAGTTCTCCACAGCCCCAGACAAAGTCCAAACAACTTATGCATTTTCCACAAGGTCTTTCACTATGTGGCTCCTACTTATTTTTCTGATCTCATCTATATACTAAACTATGGGCAAAAAAAATCCACAATAAACAAAATATCAAAAATTTAGATAAAGACATGCTGCTGTTGTTTTATGACCCTGGGTTATTGTGCAACAGAAATTCCAATCAGCCCAAGGTTGGCCAGGCCAATTTTATGACGGTTGATAATGGCAAGGGAACAGACTGACCAATGTGGGACTTTATCTGTAGTCATGAATTTTGATTATAAATCATTTATTAACATTCTTCCACTAGGTTCAACCTATAGGAGCATTTTTGGGTAAGTGTAGATTACAGGGGTGCATATTTTTCCTTTTGTCTAGGCTTCCGGTATGGGTCCACATAGCACTGGGTCACGGTGTCCCATCCTCCTAATTTATCTGAGAGATCCAACAAAGGCTGGTCAAGGAACCTTGCGGACATCGCTGCGGCTGGTGGTGAGAGCTCAGCTAGTTGACTCTGAGGTATCTAGCTTTACGGAGCTTTGCGCCACCACTTGTCACCCCTCACCCTTTGTCTTCTAGGCCTCAGCCACCCAGAACCATTTGCATATCCCAAGTACCATGATCTTTCTCAATTCTAGTCCTTTGCACACATTGGCTCTGCCTAGAAGGTTCTCACTGGTGTTTTTGTGCCTGGACAACTCTTACTTTCACTTCACTCTCTATTGAAGGTTGCTTCCTGTAGGAAACTTACCTGACTCCCGAAGCCTTCACCACTCGGTTAGGCGTCCTTCCGGTTTGCTCCACGGCACCCCGCCCTGACCATTTGCTGACCACTGGTGAGTCACTCATCTCTCTCTACCACAGGTATTTGTATTTTAATCTATAATAAATGCTGCATTTCTTTCTCCCGAACTAGAATTAGTTAACCATGTTAGGCTGCATCATTTGTGTTTTAAGTACAGCCAACCTCTGTCTTCTTCCTGTGCTGTTTCTCCTTTTGTTTCTTTGCTGTGCTGGCCTTTCTTCCTGCTCTCTGTGGGGCTGTGAGTCACTGTGAGAGTGCAGCGGGTGCTCACCAAGGACCCCAGCTTTGCTGCTTTTGTCGTTCCCCAGTCACCTGGACCAGCGGCAAAGAAATACTGGCTCAAGTTCTGGCCTATACGCACCCCTGCAGAAATGCTTTCTGCAGAGACAGACCCGTAAATGAGAGACAGCACAATTTCTATATGTTCATCAGGCACTATTTGCCACTTCCATGAAGGAGAACTTGGACGGTGTGTTCAGGAAAGGGGCTGCTGACCTCGAGTTTTTTTCAGGTGTAATTAAAGATACCATTCTCTGGAGATGGCCTGCCTAGAATTCAATTAATTTTGAGCACATGCACACACATACACACATGTACATATATGCTCATGTGTATCTATATGTGCTTATACACATATTTATGAATATATTTACACATGTATATGCATGCATATATGTGCATACATGTATTCATATATGTAATTATATGAATACAGAGAGTACATCTATTTATAGTCATAGCATTTTAATAACTTGGGTCAGGGGTCAGCAAACGTTTTTTGGCAAAGGATCAGACAGTAAATATCTTAGGTTTTGTGGGCCTACCTTCTCTGATACAGCTGTTCAACTCTGCCATTGTCTGTGAAAACAGTCATCGACAATATGTAAACAAATGAGCTTGGCTGCGTTCCCGTAGAACTTTATTTACAAAACAGAAGTGGGCTGGATTAGGCTTACTAGCCATAGTTTGCCAACGCTTTTCTTAGATTACAGGTATGATTGGAACATTTAGTAAGTGGCATTTAACACAAAATTACCTAAAGTTTAGGATAACCAAATAATGTAATTATTATGGGGTAGTCTCTTATCAAACACTATGGTAAAGTACAAATTCTGTGGACAAGAACATAATGTGTGTCCTCCAGCTAGTAGAAGCCAAACCCATAAAAATTAGGAGAACAACCACCTGTCAAAGAGGGATGTATCCAAACTGGATATATTTCTTCATTTTTTATCTTTTTGTTGTTTAAGTGTGCTTACACATGTTTAAAATGCTCTAAGAAATAAGGTCCACTGCGAATCATCCATACTTCCTTATTTTTCAGTGAGCTCTCAAGGAATGGATGCTTTTCGACTTTCTGCATTTTCCCAGAGAAAACAAAATCTGTATTTCATGTTTTCCCCGTACAAATACTGAAAGAACCTCCAGAAGCAACAATGCCTTTGAAGACAACCAAATCTTTTAAACATATGACGTTTTATTCCTTTCTGGATCACATTTAACTTTTTGCCACAAAATCCCTGGATAGGAAGGAAAGCAGGGCCCAGCTCCACCTGGCATGATGTCGACCAAGAACAGCACATGTAGAATTGACAGCAGCCACAGGAAACTCTTCGGTGAGGTTCAGGTGAATGATCATCATGGCAAGCATTGCCTGAGCACTGCCCGATCTGAGAAAGGTTCAATAGCCATCCTGAAATGGAGTGTGTGGTTTGTCTGCAGTTACAGCCAGCAATCACTTTTGCAATTTGCACAAGATTCAAGTTCAAAAGTGATTTGTAGCTACTGTGAATTTTTCTATGGTTAAAACATGGAACATTTTTATGTTTTATGTTCCATGGAACATTTTATGGCTAAAACATGGAACATGCCTTACAGAACATGTTTACCATTTACTTTTATTTTTAACAAGCGGATTATATTATAGAGAGGAAAGACTGGCAAGTCACTTTTTTTTGAGACAGGGTCTTACTCTCTCTCCCGGGCTAAACGATAGTGGTATCATCATAACTCACTACAACCTCCAACTCCTGGGCTCAAGCGATCCTCCTGCCTCAGCCTCCCAAGTAGATAGAACTACAGGTGAGCACCACTACGCCCGGCTAATCTTTCTATTTTTTTGTAGAGGTGGGATCTTGCTCTTGCTCAGGCTGGTCTCAAACTCCTGGCTTCAAGCGATTCTCCAGCCTCAACCTCCCAAAGTGCTAGGATTGCAGGTGTGAGCCACCATGCCCAGCCAAGAGTCACTTCTTGACCTTTCATATAGGGCTGAGTCTTTAAAATTTTCTAAATAATCTTTCCCGGAACATGCATTTCTAAAAAAAAAGACCAATCACTCAGCAATCGAGGAAGAAAACCCAGGAAATGTATTTTGACTTCAGACTTTGAGAGTATCATTGGGTAAGAGATATTTCAAGATTTATTTTTATTGAACTCTTCCCTCCACTTTGGTCTACAGAAACTATCAGTTTTTCAGAATTAACATGTCATCATTATTGTCATCTTCTTTAAATGTAATATTACCTGTCATTCCAAGCCTAACTTTTTTATACCTTCAATAGAATGCATTTTCTCCAGTCTTAGCTTTTCCCAACAGATAAGTGCAAAATGCTGACACTTATTAGTTCAAATAGTATTTCTGAATTTACTTGTTAAAAATAGTCTAATAAATCTGACCTCAGTGCAGCTATGACCATTTACCACTATTCTTTCATTTACAATGTCACAGTGAGAATAAAGTACAAATGGAGGCAGCTGTGGTGGCGTTTTGTACGTCCCAAACACACAATAGTGCACTCGGAGGGGATCTGGGCAGCACACATCAAAAAGAGTAACTGAGTAGAAATAAACCCAGGGAAATCACAAAAGTGATGTGTTCATCGTCTCAACCTCCCAAGACTATAGACAGTTTCTGAATGCCTTGAGAAAGCAAAAAAAAAAAAAAAAATATTGGCTAGAATAGCTAAAACCACAGCGATACCCAAACTCAGTGAAAAGAAGTGAAAGATGGAAATTAAAATGGAATGACTGATAGGCTCTGGTTGTTGAACGATGGAGAGGAAAAAGAAAAAACAAACTAGTTGGTGAGCACAGACAGGCTTTAGACAACCAAAATCTTGTAACTAAATACCACATAATGAGATGCAAGCAAAAACAAGTTCCTTTATACTTCATGATAGCTGCCTCTTGGTCCAGTGCAGCATTTCCACAGCAGCTTTGTTTGGCCCGGCTGGGATAACAGCTTCTCCTTTATGTCCAGCCATTCACCACTTTTGCTGGGTTTTGCTCCACCCTGTCTCCTCCCCTCCAGACCTCCCTCTGCCAAGAGGGTTGATGAGTGCCTGCAAACAGTACTGATTTGACAGCAGCCAGTATCAGGACTTAAGGAAATTGATTGGGTGAGACAGGCATCCCTGCTCAGCTGGCCAATCAGAGAGATGCCATTATGCAAAGGGCCACCGAGGGCCCATTTCCCCCGGAGTGGAGACAGAAAACTGAAGGATGCCCACTTAGAGTTTGCATGGGTTGTTTCTGGAGAGAAGGCATGCCATTTTTTGACTGGTATTTAGTTTTTGTATATGTGTATGTGCACGTGTAAATCTTGTCTTTGAAAGGAGACAAAAACTTTTCCAGTTCCTTCCTTAAAGTGCTTTAGTATTCTCACATTTTTATTCCCCCTTTTGGGTTGGTATACCTATCATTTAAATCTTATATGCCCCAAATCATAAGCTGATTCCTCAAATATATTCAAGTAGCCTACACACAGGCACGCACACACACACTTATTTCTGTGTCATACACCCCATTAACTGCAACATCATGCTATTTGTTAGTGAATTCTTCCACCCTTAAGCCACACAGTGGATAGCTTTGCACCAAGAGAATTTCTCTGTCTACTTCCCTATTTGGTGTAGCCAACAGGATATGGAGGGCCTTCTCCTGTAGTAACACTGTTCTGGTCACCAGAGGTTGAAAGAGGCCCTGGGGTTTTCATCTGTAAAGGCTGATTCTGACAAGCTTGTCCATAGATTCAGACCACGTTCTATTTTAATCAAACCAGATGTAACTCAAAGTCCTTCTTCATTAGATTACAAATCAATTTATTAGACAAAATTCCCCATTCATCTGTTAGCATCACAGAGCCACCTGCATAGAATTCATACAATAATGACATTTTGTGCTCTGATTTTACTACCTGTACAATTGCAAAATGTCCCCCAAATAGCTAATGTTTATAATTTGTTGTTGGAAAGAAGCATAATAAATCTATGCTTCAGCTTAGTCAATGAAAACAAAATTATTCTTAACTGGGAACCAAGTCAGAAAACACAGCCTCTCGCAAGAGGGAATGAAGAAATTATGCAGGACCAACTTAGCTTCTGGGGAATGTAACAGATATTTCCAAGGGGAATTTAACAAATGAAATCTTTACGGACATGTTTTTTTACCTATTAAAAAATAGGCCGTAATGGAGCTCTTTACTATCTCCTCTTTAATTTCATGGTCAGGGAGCTCTGGCATCCCAGCCCTTATACACAGGGCTCTCTACCATGGTGACTCACTAACTTGTTCATTTCAAAAGTGTTTTCAGATGATGAAAGCAACAGAACATTCAGAAAATGAACAAAATAAGACTCTGTAATTCTACACTCAGAGCAAAACCTGCTCTAAGTTTTATATATTCCCTTCCAGACTTAAAATTTTAAATCCTTACTTAAAAATATTTCTATTAAACAAACATGAGAATTAATTAGAAAAATGAGAATAGAATAAAAAATCATAAAAATAAAACAATTAAAATATTCTCTAATCCCTCTACCCAGAAATAAACACTGTCAGCATGTATAAATCCAGTTTTTCCTTCTCTTTCCATATACCAATATATGTTTTTAGAAGGATTACTTTTCAATGCTCTTATGCCTCTGTTCTGCCTTCATTCATTCATTCAATAAACATTTATTGAACACCTACTATGTACCAGCAAGCACTTTACTATGGTTAAAACAATGAACAAAAGTGGCATAGTCCCTCGTGGTTTTCATGATGCTTACAGCCTAAAAGGGAAGGTAGAACATAAATAAATAATTACTGATTTTTCTTTGAGGAATACATTGTATTTGTCTTTTGGCCTTAAACTTTCATCTTTTCAACCTTTTCAACCTTTTCACCTTTTCAAACCTCTCCCACCACCTCTCTCCCACAAATTCCAATCTCCCTCTACGTTTTGTTCATTAATGAGCCTTCATCATAATTCAAGTGAGAGGTACCCTGGAACTCTGTGTTCCTTCTTGTACAGTTCACCCCCAAGTCCTCCAAGCATAGGTGAGTCACCGAGTTCAAGGACGCTCTGTGCAGCACGGACTGTACCATCAAGTGGCCTTGCACAAGTTCCTGATAACACCAACAAGAGCCACAAGAAGTCCTGAGAATTCTACCACTAGGAAGAGAAGGCATTTGGAACAGGAAGTCAAATAGAGCAGTCAGATGTAGCACAGCTATGTAAGAAGTGAGGCTAAGAAAGAGGAAACATGCACTCTCTTGTTCTGGCTACCGGGCAGCACTTTGTGTTGAGGAAAAACAAACAAATTATGCCATGGCTGAAAGCCCAGGGGAACTGGAACTCAAATGCTGTGTGCTGTGGCGCCCCCAGGACTGGACCAGGATGCCGTGCGAGTCCCAGCGCCAGGCTCTGAGTGGGCCTCTTGCCCAACTGGAAGCCAGGTAGAATTCTCCATCGCCAACAGCCTGGAGTGATTATTTGATTAGCTTCACCAAGTTTCCACTCTGTGTTGGCTACGGAGACGTGAACTCGTTTTGTGGGGTGGGGGTCAGGGGGTAGCAGGGGTGGGGGTGTCTTCTTAACGCTGCTGGGGAAAATGACCAGTATCTCAAAATTTTCAATAGATAAAGACTATTAAATGCAAGACCATGAACGAAGGATATTCTGTATATGGTAAGCTGGTTTGTCTGCTCCTCAGAGAAAGTTATTTATTTGGTACCATTTTTTTCCCCATAGATTGAAGGACTGAGCACAGAGGACCTGCCCATTCATTTTCATATCCTCATCACTGACACGGTGCCTGGTCCACCATAGGCACTCAATAGTAAGACAAATCCTTACTTGATAAGTTTGTAAATGTGACATACTGAAAAGCATAATCATAAATGAAGTGAGTTTCCCATAAGAAACAAGGTATGATCAAATAAAGTTTCACTTTATAGATATACAAGCTACTATTATTTTTGTAATTATTATTTCATTTTCCTTTTGCCTCTCTAAAAGTCCCCTGCTTTCTAACCTTATTCTTGTTCTCCACACAACTTTTACCTGTTGTTCCTTCCTCCCTGCCTTCCTCCATCTCCTTCCTTGGTGCTCTTAGGCACTCCATGGCTTCAACTGCACACCCTCTGTCAATGACTCCTAAACTTATATCCATGCCCAGGCTGTTCTCTCGGGCCCAGATCTGTTCTTCCATCTGCTCTAGACATTTCCCCACTGACCTCCTGGAGCGACCGAAAATATAGCATGCCACCAAATGAACACACTATGTCCTACCTGTCCCTGCCCCCAATTTGCTCCTTTGCTTCCATTTCCTGTCATGTTTAGTGGCATCATCTCGGGCGACCAATGCTAGAAACACTGGAAATACCTCCTATGGAGATGTTAGATGAGACTGTGCCTCATTGTTTACCGAGGTGCAAGACGAGTGTGGTAGGGTGAATAATGGTCCCCTCAAACACATCTACATCCTAATCTCTAGAATTTGTGAAACTTCCACGGCAAAAGGGACTTCATAGATGTGATTCAGTTAAGGATCCTGAGGTGGGGAGATTGTCCTGGATTATAAGGGTGGGCCTGAAGGAACCACAAGGGTCCTTACATTAACAGAAGAAGAGGTCAGTCAGAGAGTAAGATGTGAGGACAGAGGCAGAGGTTGGAATGACACAGCCACATGCTAAAGTGGCTCTAGAATCTGGAAAAGGCAAGGAAACAGACTCGCCTAGAGCGTTCAGAGGAATGCAGCCTTGGATCCAAAAGGCTGAGGCCTGGTCTCATGCCCTAGGGACGTCGAGAGGCCCAAGAGTCTGGAACTCCAGGGGCAAGGGAAGGACTCCCACCACCTGATTTGGGGGCTGTAGGACCTTCCTCCAAGAAGGAGTGGGGGGCAAGGGATGACGAGGTGTGAGTCATCCAGGAGGAGGAGAAGGTGTAGGGTTGTCTGTCCAAGAGGGTCCCCTGGAGGGCAGGGCAGAAAGTGGCAAATGGCTGCAGATGTCCTGCGGAATGGCCAGGGGTCAGGAAGGAGCCGCAGGAGCTGCAGAGAGAGGAAACCCACGTGGGATCCCTGAAGAACTCGTGAATGGGCGGCACAGAGAGAGCTGAACTCATGCTCCAGCCCAGGGAAGGAGAAGCCCAAGTGAGAGCCACCCCCGCCTTTGTCTCCTCTGAGATCTGACCATTCTCCAAGACTGGACGTTTTAATTCCTGAATCCATTGTGTTTTTGTAACTACGAGTGACTAGAGGATCTGTCTGAGGGTGACCAGAAAGGTCATGGGCTGCCTAACCTTTATCCAGGGACAAAGAAGAGCCCCTCCCCCCCATAAAGTTTAAAGAGGCAGGGAGAAGAAAATACCATTGCGTTTGGACACAAGCCGCGGTGCGCCTCTTGCTCGCTCAGCACACCTGCCCCACCCTTGGAGAAGCTTTTTACTCTTGGCCCAGTCCTGCCTCTGCCCCCTGCTCCTGCCTTCAGACCCGCAGCGGCTATTTTCCCCACTCTTTGGTCTTCTGCGTTCCCTCTCCGGCTTCCAGTCCGCCTTCACTCCCGCGGCTACTCTCACATGGCCCTGTGATACGTTGCTCAAAACCTCCCGGCATCTCCTGCTCCCCAGTCTAGAGAATGAGGCTCCAGCTGCTTTGTGTGGTGTCATCGGGCCTTCAGGAACCCGTGTCCTATCATCCACACCACTTGCCCTGCCCTCTGGACACTAGGATTGCCCGCTACTCTCCGAACGGCCCGTGCACCCTTGTCCCTTTGCTCTTCCTCCTCCTCATCATCCCCTTCCCCATCACACCATGTCCTCTCCTTTGTGAAAGTCCCGCATCATCCTTTGAAGGCCCAATGGAAGGTCAGTTCCTCTGCAACACCTTGGCCAGTCTTCCTGGGCAGACATGACCCTCCCTCTCTTCCTCCTTTGGGCCCCACTATCTTTAATCATCCCCAGTTCCCAGCCCCATGCTGAGATGTAGGGTAGAGAGGACACAGCCTTTGTCCTGAGGACCTTCAGAACACTCAGTCTACTGAGACACACAGAGGCACTTACAATACCACAGTGATGGAGGTGCTGATGGCGGTGGGAACTGTCGACCTGACTTGAGTTATACTTTTATAATACACGCTTATAAGATAGCTGAGAACATACTTCTCCTAAAATTCCCGAGGGAAAGATCAGTGTTTGTCCCGTTCCTCCTGTAAGACAGCTCCTTGTACCTACTAGGCACCCTGAGGGCCAATTTAATAGAAGTAAAAGAAAACCATGCCACCTTTAGTTTGTGCAGTTCTTCATAGACATCAAAGCACTTTTCACATGCCCATCTATTAGTCCTCCACGACAGCAGCCCTCAAGGTTGGTCACTTTTAAAAAATCCTAATAGCCAAGCCCCTCCCCCTGAGATGCTGATAATTACTCTGGAATGGGCTCAGGCATCAATGTTTTTTTTTTTTTAAATAATCTTCTCTGGTGATTCCACCAGGAAGTGAGGTTTAAGAGGCACCGTGCTCCGTGCTTCTGCAGGTGCTACTTCTACTTGGTATGTGGGGAATCCAAAGCAGGGGCAGGTTAAGTGACGTGCTTGAGCTCACGCACTTGTGAGGATGCAATCAGGACGCTGATTCAGGACGGCTCTGCTCCGCGCTGGCTGCTGCCTCACCTCACAAACGCAACAAAGGCAGTGACTGGGGCTCTGATTGATGTGCAGGGTCTGGCTGGTGGCATCCTGCTGCTCTTGGCTTCAAAACCATGAGGAACATTGGTCTCATGGAGTAAGTCACGCCATTAGCAGTAGGGAGCCCAAAGGGAAGCGTGGCCTACTAGAATCAGTATTAAAACCAAGAGAAGACCTGCTTCCATGCGGCAGGTCAGACAAAACACAGCCTTCTCTCCCCTTCGCTTATTTGCCTGTCAACTTTTACTTAATAGTTCCTCTGAATTCACTTTCTTCCTTCTAGTGACTCAGTCCTAGATACTCCAGCCCGAGTTGTTCATTGGTTGATTAAACAAAAGAATCTCTTAGAAGTAATTTCTCCAGAAATATTTACCTCTGCCAGATTGCGAGGTTCATGAAAATACCAACGCATTAGTAGGAAAAGTTTCCTCCATTGTAACTTTCATCAAACTTGGTTCAAAACCATGAAACCAAAAGAAGAGTAAGAAACCAAAAAGCTAGTTGCCCCCAGACAGCTCCCAGCTTGGAATAAGTTGCATTCCAAAAGTGTGTTCATAAACCAGCCACTCAGAATGCACGATAGACCTTCCCACAGAAACCATGTTTTAAATAGTGGTAAAGCTCTCCCATAAAGTCCGTCTAACTCATGAGATAACAAGTAATATTAACAGAGTGGGGAATTCCAGAAATTCTTCATGATTATTTTCTGGTAGAAAAGCAGAGTAAGGACTATACTTCCGAGGAGCAGAAGGATGGGCACCCAACACGGCAGGCCTGGGGCAGGAGAGCCTGGGAGGGTGCAGGGCCGGGAAGAGCTTCCAGGAGAGATTCAGGAGTAAGTAGTTCAGAAAACGGGAGAATCAAGAACAGTTTCAAGATAAGAGAAAAACTGGAGAGAAAGCAAATGGGAACTTTTTACGGTGTTACGGTAGGTTATGAGCTTAATCTCTTTTAATATTTACTGTGGTTTGGATGTTTGCACACACTGGATCCCCTACACCTTCTGCATGAACAGAAGCAGCCTGAGGCCCTCATCAAATGCAGATGCTAGTGCCAAGCTTCTTGTACAGACTCCAGGGCTGTGAGCCAAATAAACCTCTTTTCTTTATAAATTACTCATCCTCACGTATTCCTTTATAATAACACAGAACAGGCTAACACAATGTTCTTCAAGAGATTCAAGTAGAGGATGGAACTATTTTTAAATTACTCTTTTTTATATATTGCATTTTTGGACCAGAATTCTGTACTGGAACTGGACTATGGGGCTCCAGGATTTATTCGAGCTTTATAAATACAAGTTTGTGTTATAGATCCTAAAGGCAAGCAATTGTATTAGTCCAGCAAATAGGAAAGAGAAGACAGAGGAAAAGAACATTTCTTTCAACTTCCACTCAGTAAACATTTGTTAAGCCAGCATTTTTATTTTTTGAGTCATTGCCATGTCTCTGTCACTATGAGGGTCACTAGACAGGATGAGATACAAAAATAAATAAGATAGAGTTTTTGCCTTTGAGGAGCACATAGGTTAGAGGGCAAGACATCATTGTAGACAAATGATGACCATACATATGGGGCCATACGTGCTACAGTGGAAGTGTGTACAAGTAGCAGAGGCACACAGACAAGGAACGCTACCTCTGCCTGGCTGGGTGGGGAGACCTTCAAGGAGAAGGTTGTTCTCTCTACCTGGGATCCTGCTTGAGTCTGTCCCTCCATGTTTTCTGCCTTCAGAGATACTTGCAGGTTACTTTATCTTGTTTTTTACTTTTTCATCTACAGAATCTCTGAAAGTTCCTTTTTTTTTTTTTACAACGACTCATTAGAAAGGAAGAATTTAGCAGTGGCATAGTGGATGGAGAATGGAAATGCCAACAGAAATGGTGGATACATGATCTGATATTTTATAAGCTAGGGATTGAGTTTATATATACACACACATACACATACACATACACACACACACACACACACACACATATATATATATAAGCATATATGTGTGTGTGTATAAAATGATATGAAGTTAAAAATCAAAAGGATCTCTCTGAGAGGAGCAGTTTCCCGGGATTCAGTCTTTGGGTGAGACACCGAGGATGAGGCAGGGATGGCCAGGGCTCCACACATCACCGCCACATTAGTTTGGATCTTTTATCTGAACTCTTGAATATATTACATAGACACTGAGCTACATTTTAGTCTGCTCTTCTGCAAGGTAAAACTTTATCAAGGAATTCTACTTCACCTATGTTACACTATAATGTGTGAGGTTAATTGAATGGTATTATTTCTTTTTTTTTCCTTTTTTTAATGATGGGGTCTTGCTCTTGCTCAGGCTGGTCTTGAACTCCTGAGCTTAAGCAATCCTCCCACCTCAGCCTCCCAGAGTGTTAGGATTACAGGTATGAGCCACTGTGCCTGGCCCTGAATGATGTCATTTCTGCATTACATCGTGAATCTGAACAAAGCTTATTGTTTCTGAGGATCTACATTTTCATATTTTTGTGTTCCTTAATAAAGCATAGGCTGGAGCATAAGTCAAACAACCCACTTATTAACTATTAAGTACAGATTGCATGGCCCTATCTCACACCATATGCAAAACATTAACTAAAAGTGGACAATAGACCTCAATGTCAAAGCTAAAACTCTTAGAAGAAAACATCAGAGTAATTCTTCATGACCTACAATTAGGTAATAGTTTCCTACATATGACACTAAAAGCATAAGTGACAAAAGATAAAATAGATAAGTTGGACTTCATCAAAATCCAAAATTTTTATTATTTCCAAAGACCTTACTAAGAAAATAAGAAGACAACCCATAGAATGGAAGAAAATATTTGCAAATCATATCTCTGACTAGGGACTTGTGTCCAGAATATAACTCTTACAAATAACAACAAAAGACAAAAAACCCAATTTTTTAAATGGGCAAAGAATTTGAATAGCTATTTCTCCAAAGGAGACATACAAATGGACAATACTCACATGAGAAGATACTCAAAGTCATATACCACCAGGGAAATGGAAATCAAAATCATAATGAGATCCTAGTTCACACTCAGTAGGATGGCTAAACTAAAAAAGACAGATAATAACAAGTGTTGGTGAGGATACAGAGAAATTAGAGCCCTCATATATTGCTGGTGGGAATGTAAAGGCAACAATTTAGCAGTTCTTCAAAAAGCTCTATACAGAATTACCAATGATTCAGCAATTTCGGATCTAAGTATATACCAAAGAGAAGGAAAACATATGCATACATAAATACTCATAGCACCATTTTTAATAATAGCCCCAAAGTAGAAACCCAAATGTCCAACAACCAAAAAATGGATAAACACAATGTGCTATAACTGTGCAATGAAACAGTGTTAATATTTGGCTATAAAAAGGAGGGAAGTACTGATACATGCTACAACCTTGAAAACATCATGCTAAGTGAAAGAAGTCAGACACAAAGGGTCACTTATGGTATGATTCCATTTATATAAAATGTCCAGAATATGCAAATCCATAAAGATAGAAAGTAGATTAGTGGTTGCCTACAGTTGGGGGAAGGGGAGGGAGGAAGTTTCTGTTAATGGGAATGGGGTTTCTTTTTGGGGAGATGAAACTATTCTGCAATTAGATAGCGATGATGGCTGCACAACTTTGTGAATATGCTAAAAAGCACTGAATTGCACACTTCAAAAGGCCAAATTTTATGGTATGCAAATTTAACTCTCAATAAAGCTGTTTTAAAAAAACCAAACTAGATTGTACAATTCTTGCATCCAAAGAGGGGGAAGGCCGGGACCACCTGAGAGTATCTGGTTAAGTAGCACTCCATTGTCAATCACTGGAAACCTTTGATTTTTTTTTTCCTCTCTCTCTCCTTTCCTTCCAGAGAGGTGAGCATCCGCAGAATGCTCTCTGGCACAGAGTGAGGTGTTCATTAGAACAAGCAAAAATAGCATCCCACCTACCGAATATCTGTCATTGATGTTCAGATTGCTTTTTTTTCTTTTTCCTTTTCTTTAAAAAAATCATCAAGTAAGTACAAATCCCCAAAAGGAGGTCTAATTTTTGATAGGAAAATATTCAGGTTGTATTTTCTGAAAGGTCAGTGATTTTTTTTCCCTAGAACAGTGAGTGATTCTTTAACGGTGGTCTGAAGACCATGGTGGTCCTTGAGGAACCGATAAGTCAGTGCCTGTAACTCCCCAGTCCATAGGGTAAGGCAGGGGAACGAATGAGGCTGTAATGGGATGTGCACTTTGGTGAACCGGGTGGGCAGCGTCTGCCCTGCCTGAAGGTACAGCCCCTCAAGCACCAGGTAATTATGGGATGTGAGCCCACTTTCACCAGCTCTTCCTGTTTTAAAAATAGAACCCGGATCCCTGAATTTTTTATGCAAAATCTTCAGGTTTTAAATCCTGATGACCTAACTTAAAAATAAATTACATTACTTTTGTGAGGGCCAAACAAAACAGTCGTGGGCTGAGTTCCAACCACAGATTACAAATTTGTGACCTGTGCTATAGGTGGTCTCTGGCCTGGTTCTTTTGCACCATGAACATCAAATCTTCCAATCAGAGAGTGACTGTTGAAATGGTGCCAGGGGTTCATTTAGTTCAACCCCTCACCCCACGTTACAGTCCCCTCTATAACAGAGAAGCACTCTGAACTTAAGGAATCTAATAATTCAAGCTAAAAACTTGCAGTTTCTTTGTTGATTTCTTATTTAAAAAAAAAAAAACTGTCCATTGAGGAGTTAGATAAGGGGATGGAGGGAGACAGGGGTTTTGGTTTAGAAGGCCTAAAATGTGGGACTGGAAGGGGTTGATTGTGTTTTTTTGGATGGTTCTCTCTTATGGCTAACCCTGGTATTTCCGAACCCCAATTTATTCTGATGCAAGGTTGGAGCTTAGGTCTCAATTCCATCATTTGCAAATGAGGGAACTGAGATCCGTAAGTCTTAAATTGCTTGCTTGGAGACATGTTTGACATTTGTGGCTGAATCCTAATGCAGTTAATTTTCCTTTCAAGGGGTCAAGTTGCAACTTGTAGGATCCAAACGAAACTGTGATCAACTTAAGATTTCCTGTAGACTTTTTTTTACTTCTCTCAATAGCACTCACTTTTTGAGAGATACAAAGATTTTAAAAATGACTAACAAGAAGCTGGTATTTATTCGATTTTCTGAGCTACCTAAATGGAATAATGAGATAACTAATAGAAGTTATTTCTAAATAGAGCCAACTAGAGATTACTCACGATTTTGGAGACGGGATTGGCACGAACCACAGATAATCCCCGCAACACATTTCACTAGTTCCCATCTTCCTAATAAAACCCCTTTGAGGGCTACTAATAAGTGTGGAATTAGCCAATGTGTGTTTCACTTCCTCTGTTCACCCTCTGAAGGAGGTGCTGGCAAAATGGCAGATACAATAGTAGTGGGAAGGACAGGAGGAGGAATTTAGACAGTCCATTGTCCCTAAATAATTGAAAGTTATGTGTAACTTGGCACAAAATATTATGAGTTGAATCCTTTCGGTCACTAGGGACAAAGGAAAAACAGGATCCAGCATGTATGTGGCGAAGGGCCTGAGTGATGATGCACTTGGCTTGCATTGTTACTTCTTGTTTTTCTCTTGGTACAGCACCTACACACAAACCTGACAGACAAAAGAGGAGTGAGAACACAGGCAGTAACAATGACCTCTCATTAAATGCATGGAGAGTTATACATCACATGAGAAGTCAACAAAAGCCTCAGTTCCAGTAATCCTCAAGATTTTTTTGCTGCATTAACACTTGGCCCTTTTCTTTAGTTATACAGAGTTGCTCCCAAAGTATGGAAATGATAGACTGGAACACGATTACTTCAGCAGGAGATCAGAGCTTTAGAGCATCATCATTCATGAGAACCAAGTACTAAATTTCAGCCTGTCTGTCCTCCAAATGCAGCTAGGAATCTTCTAAACCTTTTGTGTGAATCCAGGAGGGAAAATAGTCTGGCAAATTCCAACAAGCATCTCTTTAAGAGCACATTTGTGCTCTGGTAAGAAGCTCAGGCCAATTGCTGCTGGGTTGTCATGGCAACAGACATACACCCCATTTACACATCAGCTTCTGAAATGAGCATAAAGTAACAAAACCTTTCCTAAAGGAGGGAATGCGAAGGGAAGAGCTGCATCATCCACCCAGCCCAATGAAATGGTGTTTTCGGTTGTCTACGGCTGTAGTCCCCAACCCTGGTCCGAGGCTTTTTAGGGACTGAGCTGCAGAGCTCTGCTGCCATGCCCCCCACTGCCACGTTCCTGAAAAAATTGTCTTCAGTGAAACCAGTCCCTGGTGCCAAAAAAGGTTGAGGACCACTGGCTTACGGGGCTCTAGCGGGCAGGCTGCCCCCCTTGGATTATGTCATAGTTCTAACCCAGTGGAGAAGTCATAGAATCCTCCCTACTTTGTATAAACTTCGGGGACAATTCAATCAGTCACTTTCACCAAATTTTCATTACCTCTTCAAGCCCTATTTACTAACTGATACTGGACAGTATTATGGCAATCAGGAAATAGGATAGTTCTTCTCCTCCTTATTCCTCCAAAAAGTAAATTTCTCTGTTTTTCCATGGAGATTTTGTGGGGTACTCTTATATATTGAAGAGGGAGGTGGAGGTGAAGGAGGAGGAGGAGGACTTTCGTAAGCCTACAGAAAATGAAGTTAATCATGGTTGCAAAGCCTTTCCCTGAAAATGCAATTCTAATCTCTGAAAATGCAGTTCTAAAAATAAATAATAAGTAGCTATTCACTCCAGTGGTTCCTAAGGCATAGGGCATCAGCAGTAGAATGGAACCATATGGAATAAGCCCACAATGTTGGAAAATTTAGACTGAATGGGAGCTGAATCCCTGAAGGTAAATCTCAGCGATTGAAAGCAGAGAATAGGATGGAATGCATTCCTCCCTCCGTTAGTCTTGAAGTGAAACCACAGGAGCTCTATTCATGAGAAGTAAAATTAGCTGTATGTTCAGTTTTCATGACACTTGTTATTGCACTAAGCATTCCACAGCACGACTTAATTGCTGCTGAAACACCTAAGAGGAAAGAAAAGGATGGAAAATAGAAAGTTTGATCACTGAATGACAAAATATTCACGAATCTGGGAACATTTAGTAACGAGAGAGAGAGTTGGTGTCACAAGCAACACATGACTAAAAGTCCCATGTCTGATGATAAGAAAGTTCCTTCAACGGATTCATCTTTTTTTTACTGTAATTATGAACATTCAACAAATAAGCTCTCACATTAACATTTTGAACTCTCTTTTTATTAAATAGTTTTGCTTTTCTACCTTATAACTGGAAAAACTTACTAATTCTAATTTTAGTTCTGGGTCTCTAAAAAACAATTCCATGAAAAACACTTAGGGAGAAAGATCTTCTCATTGCATATATTAATATCTTCTTGAGGATTCAGTCTCTGGGTGTTGTATCAATACCTAGACATGGTAAATAGATAGGGTATACGGAAAAAAGAGCTAAAGAAAGTAGCCTGCTTCTCCCAGAGACTGCAAACCAGCATCCAGCCAGCTGGTAGACATTTTTTTCTGGAGCTAGGGGCTGGCACAGTGCTAAAAGAAATGACATAAATGCCTTGTAGGCAGAGCAAAAGCTCGGCCGGTTGCCCCAGTCCTCCCTATTCCCTACCGTCTTACGTTTAGACTACGGTCTTATTTACATTGCCTGCTCACAGGCTTTGCGTTGGCAGTCTGTGCACACATTTGCTAATGCTCCCCAGCTTTTCTTCCTCTTGATGTGTATTCAAATCAAGCCCTTTCTTCAAGACTTAACTCAGGTGCCCCTCTTTCACAAAGCCCTTCTGGCCCACTGGTCTCATCTGGCCACACCCACCATCCCTATTCAGTGCCCTTTGGCATTAGTTCGTATTTGTTCTCTAATTTGGTCATGATGCTGAGTAGTAACCAAATAGCAAACTCCTGGAGGGCCAGGTTGGGATTTGCTGTTCTTGTGCTTTCAACCAGGGTAGAGGTAGACTCAGTGTGGGAACTCAGTAAAGAGATGGGAATGCAGGAACCAACAGAGCGAGGGAGTGTGGACCCTGGCAGGCCTCCCTGGATTTGCATTGGTTTCAAAAGAAAAACTAAAAGTTCTATAAAGTCGTTAAAACTCCTCATGACAGAAATAGTTCTTTGGCGGGCTCGGAATTGGTATTTTGATTCTTTGCAGAATATTTAAAACACGTTTCTGCTTAAAACCTCCAAGTAATGAGGGGTTGTCAACACGTAGAATGAACATACAGATACAAGTAATTTCCTAATATCTCCTCGGGAAATCATGGGATTGAGTTTAAGTATTTTGTGACCGTATCCGTTTTCTATAACTGCTGTTATATCCTTGCTTATTTCAATTAAAGTCTGAAATGTTTTATGTTGGGTCTAGAAAACCTGTAAAGTGGCACCACCTGGTGGCTACTACCTAGCGTGCTTGCATTAACCTGCAATGTCAAACGTAAGTGATTTTGGCTAGCTCAGAAGGCTTGTTACTGATGTTTTACACGAAAGGAGCAAACTGAAATATGTTTTTCTTGGAAAAACATTTAAAATTTTTGCTAAGCAAACCCAGCCATATCTGGAATAATCTACCACCAAAAAAGAGTTTGTAGATTATATTCATTGGATAATATTAGATTTCCAACAGTTAATAAATAAGATTTTATTCTGCTTTTCTTTCTCCATTTTTTTTTAAAGCAGGGATTCATCTACATAGAACTTGCCTTCACCAATTGTTTGATTTGTAATCTCACCCCTCCCAACAAACTCTTTATTTGTTGAAAAAATTGATCACTTGTCCTATAGAATGTTCCACATTCTAGTTTGTACTAATTGCTCCCTCACGGTACTGTTTAACTTGTTCTACTATTCCTTGTATTTACTATAAACTAGCAGTAAGATATTTATATGAGCTCTTGATTAAATTTCAGTTCAGTTTTTTTTTTTGGCAGAACTATTCATAGGTGATGCTATATGCTTTCTAGTCACCAAATCCTGAGGCATATGCCTAGCTGTCTCATTGTACTGAGGTTAAGATTGATTGGTAAGTCCAGGGTGATGTCAGTCGATCCCTTTATTATAAAGTTCCCCAATAACCCTTTACTGAGAGTTTGGACATTCACTGATGATCACTGTCTCCATCCATTGTTTCATAAGGATTACAAAATGGTGACTATATAAATTCTATTATTCTTTATACATCTGTTAGCTGAGATTCCCTCATCTATTTATAATACTGTTATATATATTTATATATTATTATTATAGTATTTGATTAGCTTGAAATACAGTTCAAGTAGGAAAGGACAAGTGTGTGATTAAGCTCTTTAAAAATATTTTAAAAATAATAAGTTAGTGTTCTGGCAATCTCCAAAGGTGATCAATTTTTTATGTGTGTTTCATTACAAATTCATAGATTTTTATATATTTATATATTTAATGTATTTCAATCCATTGCAGGCATTGTTCTTTCTGATGCTCAAATTGTTACACATTTGATCAAGGTGTATATATATATTTTTTTTATTATTATTCCAAGGTATTGTGAGGGTACAAACATTCTAGTTACACTTTATGTCTTTGTCTCACCCAAATGCAGGTTAAAGGCATGCCCTTCCCTCCCTTTAGTGCTCCCCGTGTCCTTTAGTTGTAGATTTGCCCCCCATCCCCTTAATCCCTAGAGAGTATTTCTGCCATGTGATCACCCTAGTGTTGATCAATTAGTACCAGTTTGATGGCGAGTACAAATGGATCCCGTTCCTTTGCTCTTGTGGAGCCTCACTTTGGATAATGGACCTAAGTTTAGTCCAGGAAAGTAAAAGAGGTGCTAGATCACTGTCGTTTCTTATGATTGAGTAATATTCCATTGTAAACATATACCAAATTTTAGTAATCCACTCATGGATTGACGGGCACTTGGGTTGTTTCCACATTCTTGCAATAGTGAATTGTGCTGTTAGATTTTAATCTTTACAAAAAAGAAGAACAAAAGTTAATGTGAATTTTGCATGATCTGATCAAATTCTACAGAAAAGCTATTACACTGGATCTCAAAAATTGCTTCATTCAAATTCAGTGATATATTTATAAAAATTCAAACTTTAGCTTCTTTCATGAAAAAAAAAATGAAGCCCACATAGAGTTCTGGATTAAGGATTCAAGATCAATTCTCAAAGCAAAACCGAGGGAAAACTAAGTACGTGGAAATACACTGTAAGAAATTTAGTAAAGAATATCCTGGGGTGCTCAGGAATAGGACTCACAAAAGAAAAACTGGGAAACAAAAAATCTAGTCTGACAAGTCATTTCAACTCCTATGATTAAAAGGCTCACATAAATGAAATTTCAATCTACTGATCCCAGGGCCGCCTATGGTACATTTTAAAACAAATCTAGAAAATGAAAAAAAAAAAAAAACAAAAGAACAACAACAAACTTGACAGTTCTCACTCATCTGTTACTTTGGAAAAAAAAAAAATTCCTTGCTAGTTCCAAATAAAGTGCTTTTGCTTCTAATGTGGTGTTTTAGATGTTATAGACTGGACTTCATTTCTACCTAAAACTTTCTCAATTCCTTCGCTATCATTCTTCAGACTGTGAAGCCAAATTCTTCAAGGGACTAAAGAAGACCAAGTGATAAGGGAAACGTTGCAGGAGATTTTGAAGTGAGCATAGATGTAAGGATTTAGAGTCTCTTCTTATTCCCAACATCAGATCTACCTTTCTTGATGTATTTCTGGATTTTAGTTTAGGGGTCTGACTGGGACCTGAAAAAAGAAAGACAGATGTGAAAAAATAATAAAAGTAGACCTCTAAACTTTTTATTCTCCCCTGGGGTGGGAGGGGGTATTATTTCAGGATTACTCAGTATTGAGAGCAGAAGATTTAGAAGGATGACTATTTTATTTTGCTTTTTCCTTTTCCCTGACATTTTGACTCCAATAAAGACATATTCTGAACTAAAAAAAAACAAAAGCTGGCAGAAGAATAATGAAAAATTTAACCCAGCTATGCATATTTAGGGAGGCTCCTGTGAGTAGCAATGTAATCTCATGGCCATGTTCAATTTTTTCAAAAAATAAACAGGAATTTTCCACTATGAACAAGTATTTATTAAATTCCAGTTAAAAATAAAAACCAAGAAGATATTTGCATGTGAATGTATCTTGTAAAAATGTGTGCATATGCACATTTTTCTCTCTTTTTAAACAAACACTTTTATATTAATTACTATTTGCTTGACATACTTCTGAGCATTTTACAGATATTACCTCATTAAATATTCATGTTAAATATCAATAAAAGGATTAAGTAACTGGCCTATGGTCACGCATCTAAGTATTGAAGCTGGGATTTGAACCTGAACAATATGGCTTTAGACTCAGTTCCCTGAACTATCTTGCTATATTATTCTCTATATTTTAAAAAAAGGTCCCCAAAATAAATATACCTCATTTTCTTTCACATGAAACCATCAATAAATTTGAAGAGTAATTATTTCTTCCTTGCTTGCCTCTTCTTTGGTCTAAACAGCTAATATTTTAAATTTAGTTCTCTAGAATTAAAAATAACTTACAGAAAAAAAAAATTTGGAAATATTGCAGAAACTGATTTTCAAAGGTTAAAAGAAAAAGACACTCTAGATGATTTAGATTGAATTTCTCATCTCATACATTAGAAAGATGGGGCCCAGAGACATAAAAATGACAGTTTGTTATTAACAGGATGGGCTTTGAGAACTTAGACTCGTGGCTTCAAGGTGGCTGCTCTGTTTTACTCCTCAAAAACATACAACATATCACAAACAGAAAGAAAAACAAAAATAAATACTTCAAGTCATAATTCAATTCTTTAAAGTTTCATTTTGAAACTACCATCTTTATCTCTGAGTATTACTGTCTGGTTTGGATTATGTGTTCTTTGTCATTTTCCAGTTAGAAGTGGGGTCAGTAATCCTAGTCTCTCACATATTTGCTTATTTTTAATTAGGATTAGAGGTGCTTTATAAATAAAATCTGATATGTGGTACAGATTCAACATCCAGGTAGCACAGTCTGACTTCTGAAAGCAAAAGAGTCCATTGGGACAAATAGAAAAACTCAGGAAATTTCCTTAGAAATTAATGGCATCAAAAATATGCTCAAGTAATGAGGACCGGAGATTTTTCCCAAGCAGAGGGTTACTTCTGCTGGATGTCAGGTGCAGGGAACTACAAAATGTTGGTAGGTTCATGGGACTGAAATGACAAAATTGGGAACTTAAGGGCTCAAACAAGCAGCAGTGTTTTCCCTCAATGCATTTGCCAAATTTTGAAGCTGCATGAGGTGCTGGCTAGAAAGTTTAGCAGAAGGTCTGAAAAGCAGAGTGGAGGATATAGTGCCAGGAAGACAAAGTCACCAATGCGAAAAGGCATCACATGGAATGGGAGAAGATATGTGTAGTACAGAGAGATGACAAAGTATTTGTACCAGACCACTTGTTAAACTCGTGCCAATCAATAAGTAAAAGACTGCAACAGGTTCTCCACAAAAGACAATATCCAAAGGCCAATGCATGTAAAAAGGTATTCCATTTCATTAGTCACCAGGGAACTACAAATAAAAACCACAATTCCATGTTTCACAAGAATGGCTAAAATGAAGGAAAAATATCAAGCATTATCAAGGATATGAAGGCACTGAAACTCTCATCTGTTGCTGTGAGCAGTGTAAATTGGTACAAGTAAAAAGGAAGACCTTGGCATTACCTTATAAAACTCTTAAAATTGGTGTGTTTAGTTTGTGAAAATTCATTAACCCATGCACTTATGATTGGTGTCATTCTCAGTATGTGTTGTAATTCAATAAAAAGATCAGTATACATAATAAAGTATATCAGGAAAGGAGGACACAAACATGGAACGGTAAACCTATTTTATTATATATTACCTGTTTAAAACGCCATTTCCGTATACCATAATGAATTGCTCGACAATACATTTCTTAGAACCCTTGGGCATATTTAGAGGATAAATACAAATATGACATATCAGACTAATATCTTTTAACCTAAATTAGTCATTATTGATGCTAAAATGTCACTATCACGTATATTTATTTTGATTCAAAAGACCAAGCCTGTAATTTCTCAATGATAAAAGACAATTTTAATTAAAATTGCCAGTATCTCTTTAAAAGTCATCCTGGCCAAACTCAGTAGATCTTTGGCATATGTGGTTTTAACATCCATAGACACAGTCACTAGGAATATTCCATAAAGGTCAATTATACACACTGACTTTTATTTTTATTGAGGCACATTTGAACCTTCTTGGCCAGATATACAGAAGTATACCTTAGAGATATATAGATATACAACTAGAGAATGTGCCTCTCAGTATGTACTTGCTATCTACTTAACATTGTCTATTTTGGTAGCACAGTGTGGTTTGGGGCATATAAAACAAAACTTCCCTTTAAACACTTCCTATCCCTATGGAACAGGTAAATTCGTTTATAAAACTTTCTCATTGCAATATCACAGTTTCTGATAATATCCTTAGTGAATTAGTTGATTAATGCCTATCTTTCCCATTAATCTCCATGAAAACAGGCATAATGTCCTTTATTTTTAATTGCCTATTTTAGTTAATCATTTAGTTAATCATTAATGCCTACCATAGTATCTGGTTAATTAAAGAATGGGTAAAGTATGTGCTATAGAGTAGTTATCAAATTTGGGGATTCTCAAAGATCTCAACATATATTTATTGAAAAACATATTATTATCAGACAACCAATCTAATCAATTGTTGATTTTGTAGCGTGGCAGTGGTAAAGATCAATAGACACTAGGTGTCTTCTCTCCCTTTGGCTAGGCAGATCATTTCTGAAAAGTTAAGAAAGGGATCTGGTCGAAATTAAAATTAATTTAATCATTATATATGATGTATTTGTCACTCTCTTTGTTCTAAGAATTTAAAAGAAAAACTTTAATATGTACTACATAATACTGAAATTTTAATAATCTCAAACTTAACTATTAACAATGCAGTATTAGTAAATAAATAATGTCTTTATCTTAATTGCATACATCCCTATGAATTTCACTAGTGACTTCTGGTTAACCTGGACCTAGCTGGTTGAGATCTCCAAGACAACTTGCCTAGTTATTTGACATATCTAGAACTGCCTTTATGTTGCTAGTCTTGCCAAACTCATTTCCTAGAGGAATTCTCAGTGTGTTCCCTGGCCAGCAGCAGCAGCATTACCTGGGAACTTCTTAGAAATAAAAATTGAATTCATCAACCCCACTCTAGGAACTCTGGGGGTAGGACACAGTACTGTCTATTTTAGCAAGCCCTCCAGGTGAGAGAACCACTGCCTTAAAGAAACTTGGTTCTGTGAATTCCTGCTCAGATGGAGACTATGTGTTTGGTTTTATTAGATGTTGTAAAGAGGGAAAAATGAATGTTAGCAGTAGTTATTATACTTGGCTAATGTGGCTTTCTCTCTGGGGTCTTTATTGCCCCAGAAAGGGCTTTAATGAGGTGAAACAGCAATACACTGTCATTTCAGCATTCTCTTTATCTCTTCAAGTCATATTCTGTCCTCATTTGACTCTGAAGGTTGACTTCTCAATCTCTATCTAAAATAACTTCTCAGAGGAAGCTCATGCAGTGGATTACAACTTCAACTTTCAGTCACCCACATTAAAAATCTCTGTGATATACAGAGTGAAATAGTGGACATTGGAGACTCAGAAAAATTACCTGTTGGGAACAATTTACACTATTCTGGTAATGGGTACTCTAAAACCCCAGACTTCACCACTATGCAATGTATCTATGTAACAAAACGTCACTTGGATCCCTTAAATCTATTGAAAGAAAAATAACTAAATAAAAATAAATTAAAATCTCTATGACCAGATCACACTCTGTTTCAATTAAATCAGAATCTCTGGGGTGATGGTGGTGATGGTAATGTTAAAACTCTCTAGGTGGTTCCAATCTGCAGCCAAGTTTGAGGATCAAGGAACTAAAGCAACAGTTCTCAAAGTGTGATCCCTGGACCAGCGATATTAATATCACCTGAGAGCTTGCTAAAAATGCAAATGCTTGGATCCTATGAAATGCAAATTCTTAGATCTCCTTGAAGACCTACTAAATTTAAAGCTCTGGGAGTACTTCCTATCTTGGCCCTCCTGTCTTTCCTCTCCCTGCAGCATTTTAACTAGCCTTTGATGTACTCTAAAGTTTGAGAATCATTGTATCTCACAGTTATCTTTAACATGAAATAATCTGAGAAACGATGGAGGTATAATCAAAGGACTTGAACTATGTAAAATGAAACTTCATATGGAACCAGAAAAGATCCCAAATAGCTGAAGCAACCTTAAGCAAATAATATATACATAATGAATAAGATCTCTATATATGAAATGTTTTCCATTGTCACTATTAGAAAATTATAGTCATTACATTGCACTCACTTGTCATCAAATATTTGTTGAGTCACAATTCCCCCTAGAGGTGAACTCTTAGGGAAGTTTCCTTTACGGAGGAGCTCCACTGGAAAATACTGATCTGCAAGTCTCTCTGCTACAGAAATACTGATTGCTGAAGGAAAACATGGTGCTATTTATAGTTATGTTTATAATTCATTAACCTTTGGAAACTCATCTCAACTGCAGCATCTGGCATCTATAAGCTCTTAGAACTGGATTTGCCACCTTGCTGAGTGTCTCAGGAGGATCTCAGGACATGAGTGAAAGGGTTCATGTAATGAACCTGTGATGGCTCAATAGAAGTGTGGAGGGTTTACACCGAGGGTTCTGTTAGGTTAAATAAGTTCAGCCTTTTTGCAATTGGAAAGCTACTACTAATCAGAGATAAAATTATAATACGACCTAGTTGTTGAAAAAATCAAATCCCATTATAATCATTTTTTTTCCAGAATATTACCAGGATACAAACTTTTTGGTTACATGAATTGCTTTTGTACAGTTTGAGTCAAAGTTGTAAGTCTGTCCCTCACCCAGATAGTGTGCCTTGTACCTGTTAGGAGTGAATTTACCCCTTCCCTCCTCTCCTCTCACACCTGCTTGAATTCCATTGAATTTTACAACCATATGTGCACATGAGTGTTGATCAATTAGTTCAAATTTAATAGTGACTACACGTGGTATTTTTTTTTTAAAATTTCCATTGTTGTGATACTTCACTTAGAAGGATGGTATCCAGGTTGTCACAAAAAGTATTAGTTCATCATTTTTTTTTTATGGCTGAGTAATACTTCATGGTATACATATACCACATTTTATTAATTCACTTATGCATTGATGGGCACTTGGGCTGTTTTCACATCTTTGCAATTGTGAATTGTCCCACTATAGACATTCAAGAACAAGCGTATTTTTGTAACATGTCTTTTTTTCCTTTGGGTAAATACCCAGTAGTGGGGTTGCTGGATCAAATGGTATGAAACTCTGGAGAAGGAAATTGCAGAGGATGGAAACAAAGGGAATAACATATCATACTCATGAATTGGCAGGATCAACATTGTTAAAATGTCTATACTACCCAAAGTGATTTACAAATTTAATGCAATTCCCATTAAAATGTCAATGTCATTTTTTTCAGATCTAGAAAAAATAATTCTATACTTCATATGGAACCAGAAAAGATCCCAAATAGCTGAAGCAACCTTAAGCAAAAACAACAAATTGTCAGGCATCTCCTTACCAGACTTTAAGGTATACCACAAGGCTATAGTAACCAAAACAGCATGGTCTGGCACAAAAACAGAGATTTAGACCAAGGGATCAGAACAGAGAACCCAGATATAAAACCAGCTTCATATTGTCATCTGATCTTTGACAAGGCAGACAAAAACATACATTGGGGAAAAGAATCCCTATTCATTAAATGGTGCTGGGAAAATTGGATAGCCACATGTAGAAGACTAAAACAGGATCCACACCTCTCACCATTCACAAAAATTTATTCATGATGGATAATAGACTTAAACTTAAGGCATGAAACTATAAGAATTCAAGAAGAAGAGTTTGGAAAAATTCTTATAGATATTGGCCTAGGCAAAGAATTTATGAAGAAGACCCCAAATGCAATCACAACAGCAACTAAAATAAACAAATGGGACCTAATTAAAAAAGAAGCTTCTGCACAGCTAAGGAAACAATCAACATGGTATACATCTGATAGATAAAGGAGTAATAACCAGAATCTACAAAGAACTCGAGCAAATCAGCAAAAAAGCATCAAGCAACCCCATTATTAAAAAATGGGCAAAAGATATGAAGAGAAGCTTTTCAAAAGAAAACAGACTAATGGCCAATAAACATATGAAAAAACATCTATGGAAAACAGTATGGAAATACCTCAAAGAAATAAATGTAGACCTCCCATTACAATCATGTTAAAACTACAATACTTGTGTAACAAATACTTTGTAAGCTAAATATTCATTATTTTTCTGATATTTTCTCCACTTTACTAGCCCATTAATTTAAGAAGCAAGTATTTATCAAACATAAATTGTATGCAAGGGATTTTGTGACTCAAAGAAGAGTCAGGCCAATGACTCAATGACTAAATCAACTGCTAGAATGTCATAGTCTAGGAAATTTTATACACACACAAATGCACACACATACTTATCTATATAGTTGCATATATGCATATATGTGTACATTCATGTATGTCTGTCTGTATCTGCATGTGTATATATGCACATATAAAACCTTCTGGACCACAATGTGTACATATATGTATTAATAAATTAAATGGAGTTTCAGAGGATGGAGAGATTAATTCCATCTGGTAACTTTAAGGAAACTTCTTGACTAAGGATACATTTGTGTTAGCCTTTGAATCATGTAAATATGTGAGCAAAAGAGAAAGGAAACATAAAAGAAAACACAGGGAGCAAAAACAACATGAAGTACATTAATGCATGGTAAAATATATTTAAACATTAGTTTAGAAAAGTATTCAGGAGTAATATTATTGAAGGACTTACTGGCCAGGTGAAAGACTTTGTATTTTATTCTCTATACAGAAAAGAGGCATTAAATTTTTTTCACCAGGGAAGTAATATGATCAGAAGTATTTTTCAGTAATATCACTTCTCAAAAATCTTGTATTTTTTATTTCAGCATGTTAAGGGAGTACAAATGTTTCGATTACATATATTGCCTTTGCCTCACCCAAGTCAGAGCTTCAAATGTGTCCATCCCCCAGACGGTGCACACTGCACTCATTAGGTGTGTATATACCCATCCCCTCCTCTCCCCTCCCATCTGCCTGACACCCAATGAATGTTATTACTATCTGTGCACTTAACTGTTGATCAGTGCATACCAATTTGATGGTGAGTACATGTGTTGGTTGTTATTCCATTCTTGTGATACTTCACTTAGTAGAATGGGCTCCACCTCTATCTAGGATAATACAAGAGGTGCTAGATCACCATTGTTTTTTGTGGCTGAGTAGAACTCTATGGTATACATATACCACATTTTATTAATTCACTCATGTATTGATGGACACTTGGTTTGTTTCCACATCTTTGCAATTGTGAATTGTGAAGAAATCTCTCAGTTTGAATGGAGAAATAATAAAATTAGAATAAAAAGAGAAATGGATTCATGGAAACCAGCTAAAGAGGTTGAAAGGTAAATAGGACTGGAACTTGGATAATAATGGTTTGAGTAGTGAGAATGGGTGTAAGAGGTATTAACAAGATAGAATGACTAAAAATGTGAATTATGTGGGTGATATTAGGGGGCAAGAGAGATGAGAGAGTCATACATATTCTTAAAGCTAAGTGAAACTCTTACAAGAAGCACAACAAAAGTGAAGTCAATTTGGGAGGGTAGGATATAAAAAACATTTGGATAACAAATTTGAAGTGCTGATAGGACAAACCGAATCAAAGTGAGATGCCGAAACTCAGCATGCGTTAGATCGTGGTATCTGTTTAGAATTAATTTATATAATGGTAATTGTGGAGTCCATGGGTTTGCCACAGTGCTAAAGATGGATGTTTAAAAAGCTTTTATTTTGAAGACATTAAAAGAATGGGCAAATGATACAGATAAAAGCTGATCAAAAAGGTAGAGAGGAAAATAGAATCCAGGGTCAATAGGCAAAGTTGGATTCTACTATCAAGGGGATAGTAAAGAGGAAAAAAAAATGCTTAAGATAGGGTCAGAAGAAGTCATTGGTATACTTCAAAACCTTTTTTCATAAATTAGTGAAGCCATAAGATAGATGACAGAAAATTAAAGTATCTATAGCTAAAAAGAGGGAGTGTAGAATATACTTTTAAGAAGTTTGGGCCAGGTAAGGTGGCTCACGCCTGTAATACTAACACTTTTGGAGGCCAAGGTGGGAAGATGGCTTGAGGCAAGGAATTTGAGATCAACCTAAACAACATGGTTAGGCACTGTCTCTACAAAAAATAGAAAAATTAGCCAGGTGTGGCAGCACCCACCTGTAGTACCAGCTACTTGGGAGTCTGAGGAAGGAGAAATGCATGAGCTCAGGAATTTGAGGTTGCAGTGAGCTATGATGACGCACTGCACTCTAGCCTGGGCAACAGAGTGAGACTCTGTATCAAAAAAAAAAAAAAAAAAAAAAGAGAAGTTTGGTGGGAAAAACATAAAGAAAGATAAAAGAGAGATGTGTTCTCTTCTATAAAAACAATATAGAACAGTTTTGTGTATTTTTAAAATTTGTGTTTTTCTTT
>CAUYSK010066736.1:0-13772 GCA_963575035.1 Avahi laniger
ACTGTCCCAGGAACCAGCCTAGTCCATTAGGAACCAACATATTCCCCAAGACATATCTCAGCTAACAGTTGGCTGGCCATGTTAAAAATACATTTCTGATTCTATTCTAGGGATACTTTTAGTCCATGAAGTAAATGAGAATATTACCAGGATTCATAATTATTATCTGAATATGTCACTAAAATATAACATATTTTGCTGGATTATTGAAATATTAGTTCCTAGTTTTTTCTGTTTCCCTTCTTCTTCTTTTTTTTTTTTTTTTGAGACAGAGTCTCACTCTGTTCCCTGGGCTAGAGTGCCGTCATGTCAGCCTAGCTCACAGCAACCTCATGTTCCTGGGCTCAAGCGATCCTTCTGCCTCAGCCTCCCGAGTAGCTGGGACTACAGGCCTGTGCCACCATGCCTGGCTAATTTTTTCTATATATATTTTTAGTTGTCCAACTAATTTTTTTCTATTTTTTTAGTAGAGACGGGATCTCCCTCTTGCTCAGGCTGGTCTTGAACTCCTGAGCTCAAATGATCCACCTGCCTCGGCCTCCCAGAGTGCTAGGATTACAGGCGTGAGCCACTGGCCCAACCTGTTTCCCTTCTTCTTAAATAGTTAATAGTGTCAGTGGCCTAGGAAAGCTACTGTTTAAATGATTCCATCCTTAAAATGAAAAATAATTGACTATTCTCTAATTTATTGTTTATTTTGGAGAGAAAGCATAATGTGATAAAATGGTGTCTTAGTCTGTTTTGTGCTGCTGTAACAATATCTGAGACTGGGTAATTTATAAAGAGCAGAAATATATTTCATACAGTTCTAGAAGCTGGAAAGTCTAAGATCAAGGCACCAGCAGGTTAGGTATCTGATGAAAGACCAGTCTCTTCTTTCAAGATGACACCTTGATGCTGTATCCTCTGGAGGGGAGAAATGCTATGTCCTCACCTGGAGGGAGAACAGAAGATAGTGAACCCTCTCCCACAAGCCCTTTTTATGACACATTAATCCATTTATGAGGGTGGAGCCCTTATGACCTAAACACCTTCCATTAGGTCCCACCTTCCAATACTGTTGCATTGAAGATTAAGATTCCAACACATGAATTTTGGGCGGCACATTCAAACCATATCATGTGGGTTCTCAAATAATAGATACAAAAATTATATAGAATAGCCGGACGCGGTGGCTCGCGCCTGCAGTCCCAGCTACTCGGGAGGCTGAGACGGGAGGATCGGTTGAGCCCAGTAGTTCTGGACTGTAGTGCGCTATGCAATCGGGTGTCCACACTAAGTTCAGCATCAATATGGTGACCTCCCTGGAGCGGGGGACCACTAGGTTGCCTAAGGAGGGGTGAACCGGCCCAGGTCGGAAACGGAGCAGGTCAAAACTCCTGCGCTGATTAGTAGTGGGATCACACCTGTGAATAGCCACTGCACTCCAGCCTGGGCATCATAACGAGACCCCGTCTCTAAAAAAAAAAAAAAGTATATAGAACAGATCGATAGGTTATTCAATTAATATTTACTGAGGGCATATTATATGTCAGGCACTATGCTAGACATCAGATATATATTAGTAAATAAGATAGATACTGGCCACACACTGAACTTACAGCAGTTAAGGGATAATAAAAAATCATGAAAATAAGTAAATTTGTCATAAATGCTATAAAGGAGAAATATAGTTTAACAGGAGCCTATAACAGAAGATACTAAAGAAGTATTCCCCAAGAAAATGACACTAAAACTAAAATTGAAAGGAAGTACAGGAGTTAGCAAGAAAATGAGCAGGAAATGGTACTCCAGGCAAAATAAATAACATATGCAAAGGCCTTGAAATGGAGAAGAGTCACAGTGCACATAGGAGCTAAAGAAAACCAGTAGGGCTAATTTATATAGAATTTGTATAGACATGGCTGAAGAAACAGACATAATCTAGTGGGTCAAGCAGAATCTGGTAGGCCATGGTAGGGATTTTGGTCTTTATTTATCCTAAGAGAGATGGGAAGCCACTCGAGGATTTAAGGCAGTGTGACAAAAATCAGATTACATTTTAGAAACAGTTGCTCTGCAGTATGAAGAAGAAAGGATTGGAAGGGACAAGAATTGAGTTATGAGAATTGACTTGGGTTGGGATATTGGACATGGTAATGGAGAGAAGAGGATAGACTTTATTTAGGAAGCAGATTCCATTTGACAGTAATTTCAGTGTGGGGGGCTGTGGGGGTTAGAGGAAGGCACTGAGAGTAACTGACTTGAGCAGCTGGATGAATAGTGGTGCCATTGAAAAGGACACTGGAAAGTTTGAGAAGATTTTTGTGTTTGTTGAGCTTGAGATGCCTGTGAGACATCTAAGTGGAAATATTAAGTAGTAAGTAGGAATCTGTAGCTTAAAAGAGATGTCTTCGCTGTAGATAAATTTGTAAGTCATTGGCCTATAGATAATAACTGAATCTGTGGAGCCAGCTGAGATTAACTAGAAAGAATATGGAGTGAAAAGAGAAAGCAGCTTGGGAACAAACTTGAAGAACTGGTTGGTGGTGTTCTGTGTAGTGTTTATTAGTAACAAGCTTTGGTTTTATAAGAATTGTATTCTGTAATAACCTTGGTTGTTTTAACTAAGACTTTCTGTTGTGATACATTAACCCTTTCTCTTGTTAGATATATTTGTCTTCTCTTTATTTTTTGTGTATAATCTATTATTCAAATAATGAATAGACTTTGCAATTAATTGACCTTCCAAAGATAGTGCAATTGATATTTTCTAAGCATCTGGTTTAGGCAGTGAGTTTTGTCTAGATAAAGAACGAAGAACTATTCTTACTATATTTTTGTCCTGCAAATACTTGAGGTGATATTATGTGTAACTATTAAGACATAGTAAGGAAGGTTGAATACTCCTTGATAGTCTTTTTCTGTGAGCCTTTGGGCATCTCTTATAGACAGCTTTAGAAATAATAAATGTTTATTACTCCGGTATCCTATCTGATTGCCTAAATGTCAGTGTGGAATTAGGATTGTGGGGTTTACTCCCTTGCCATTAAATAGCCACAGAAGACAGGATAAGAAATTGATAAATTGGACTCTGTCAAAATTTAAAACATTTGTCCTGGAAGCTGAGGCAGGAGGATCACTTGATCCCAAGAGTTTGAGGCTGCAGTGAGCTGTGATAGTGCCCCTGCACTCCAGCCTGGGTGACAGAATAAGACCTTGTCTCTTAATTAAAAAAAAAAATGTCCTTCAAAAGTCATTGTAAAAAAAATTTAAAAGCAAAACTGGGAGAAATATTTGTAAAACACATGTCACATGGTGGACTTGTAGTCAGAATATGTAAAGAACCCTGAAATTCAATAATAAGACAACTTGATTTTTTTTTAATTGGCAAAAGATTTAAGTAGACCTAAGATGGTGACCTTCCTGTGTCAGCCTACTTGAGAGGCTAAGAACAAGACCCTGTCTAAAACAAAAAGTACATGAACATGTATTCTGCGTCATTGAACATTAGGGAAACAAAAAACCACAATGAGAAACCTCTACATACCTACCTCTACACTGTTAGAATGGCTAAAACCAAAAGGACTGATAATACCTAGCATTGGTGAGTATGGGGAACAGCTGGAATTTTCATATATTGCTGGTAGGAATGCAAAATAGTACAGCCACTTTAGAAAATAGTTTGGTAGTTTCTTATAAATTCAAACATATAGTTACCATATGACCAAGCATTTTTCACTCCTAGGTGTTAACACAGGAAAAATGAAAATGTGTCTACACAAAGACCTGTATGCAATGTTTATAGCAGCCTTATTCATCATAGCAAACAGTGTGTGTGTTCTCATTTATGTAAAATTCTACAAGAACCAGGGGTAGGGAACCTGCAGCCTTGGGGCCACGTGTGGACTTCTGGATCCTTGAGTGCCTTTTGACTGAATCCAAATTTTACAGAACACATCCTTTTAATGAAGGGATTTGTTCTGTGAAGTTTGGATTTGGTTGAGGGGCCGCCCTTGGTGCTGTCTTGGGAGCTTGATGGAGGGGATTAACTGCAAAGGAGTCTGGGGAACTGTATTATGGTGATGCACATATTCTGTGTTATGACTGAGATGGCTGCATACAGTTGTCAGAAATCATTGAATTGTACATTTTAAAATGGTGAATTATATCTAAATTATACCTCAATAAAGCTAATTTAAACAATTGTGAAGGGTTATCAGGAACCTTTTAAGAAACACTTTGTAAAATGGGCCAGTAGTGACATTTTTGCTCAAAATTACATGAATAGTGTGCCTGTGGATAGAGTGCTTATCTCCAGATTCCTAGTCCCAGGAGGCTGCACAATTCCCTTGGCATTAAATCACATCTTGCTATGTACTATGCTTTTTAACTTTATGTGGATGTGCCTCTTGGCTCTCTATATAATAAATTATTGGAATACGGGAACCATGTGTATATTCTTCATACATCCCACAGTGTATTGAACAGATTGTGTGCTCGGTGAATATTTGCTGAATGAATGAAAGTTTGGTGTAGCCCATGGTGCCTGCCAGACTTGGACAGAAAAGTCGAGCATTTCTCATAGCATGGTGCCAGGCTTTGCAGATTGATCAGAGACCTTCTCTAATGTGTGATTTCCCCAGACCACTATCTCTTTGCTTAGGAGATCCCAGCTACCACAAATGTAAGCTAATTAATGAGGGATTGATTTTATATATTTCTGCAAAAGGCTTAGGTAGTATTTCCTGATGTTTAAAGTTGAGGGAGATATCATCTTATATTTTTAATCTGAAGCCAAAGTTAACTACAATGAGAACACAAAGCTCTTCTTAAAGATTAAATGGAAGAACAGCTGTCAGAATCAGAACTTTTGTCTTTCTCCAAAGCTCTCCAATCTTAAATCCATATTCTTTGTAACTGAGGGGCCATACTAATGGCACAGAATAAACACTTGTCTCGGTGTTAAACTTGCTTTCCTCATATTTGTGAGGCTTTAAACTTTTACAGTTCTGATTCATTTAAAAATAATTAGATCTACACAAATTGAACACAAATTTATGATTTTTTTCTCCTTAGTCCAAGAAAGTATGGAACTCAAAGGTACTATGAGAAAACAATAGATTTAAGAGGAAGGTGCAGACTGTTTTCTTCCTTCCTCCTTCCCTTCCCTTCTTTCCCTTCCTTCCATTCCTTCTTTCTTCCCTCCCTCCCTTCCTTCCTTTCTCTCTTTCTTTTCTTCTTTTCTTCCTTTTTTTTTTTTTAAGAGAGGGTTTCACTCTGTTGCCCCAGGCTGGCCTTGAACTCCTGAGCACACGTGATTCCACACCCACCCTCCCAAGTAGCTAGGACTGCAGGCATGCACCACCATGTTGGCTCAATGTTTGTTTCCTTAAAGTAAAAGTGTATCTATTGAAATAACAGTATATCGTTAATAATATTAACATTTAACATTTATCAAGTTCTTACTCTGTGCCAGGCATTTGTTGTAAGTGCTGTATATATATATATTCTCTCTCTTAATCAACACAGTTCCAGGAAGTCATTCTGCATTTACAGAGGAAACTGAGGTACACAGAGGTTAATTGGTTTGCCCAAAATCTCACTGCCAGTAAGTGGTAGACCTGGACTTGAGTCTTAATCCAGAACTTGAACTCTAACTCTAATGGCTAATACAATGCCTCTCTGTTACGACAACGGATATATGACTGAAGAGTTTAGAATCTGATTTAGTATTAGAGAATTACTGTACTTACGTAAATTGTTAAGAGAATACAGTCTATTACAGAAATGATTTAAAGTTGTTTAGTATTGGGATATCAGCTAGTTGAAAAAGAACAGCTATTTTGACAGACCTGGAGATCATAAAATGGAATCTTTGCTATACCCTCAGGGAAGTTATTTACTGTGACTAACCCTACAGATTCCTTTCTTAGAAGATGATGGTGCACATTTTCTGGACTACGCAAATAAATAAGACAAATAGAAGTTTTCATTTTGATGTTTGAGAGTAGACTATAAATCGCCGAGTTTCCTTGGAGATAGAATAAGAGCCTAAAGTTGATGCAGGGAATCCTTTTGTTCTTGAAACAAAGAAATTGGGATTTTTCTTTAAGGAGAATGAGCTGACAGTGGGGTATTCCTTGAACATTTATGAGAGGAGTGGCTAGTGTGGGAGAGGGTTACGTTTTATGGTGAACAGAACCCAGGGGAGTCACTCCTGTGAACTAACAGGAGGAACCCAAAAATGGCATCTCTTTCTTTGTATATTTTTTTGACTTCCTGTGAAAGTTCCTCTTAGACTCACTATCACTGTGCTTACAAAGTTGTAATTAAGTCTGCTCTGATATAAATCTCAATGCTTCCTGGAAGTATTTTTAGGAATACTGTTCATTTTCTTCATTCAATGAATGGTGTTTGGGGAAGTTAGCACCATGTGGTAGGAATAGTTTGGAAGTGAGTAATTGAAAACCTGGGTTTTTGTCACAGCACTGCTAGTTACTTTGTACCCCTGGATTTTCATGTAATCTTTCTGAGCCTCAGTATTCTCTCACAGCAACCTCAAATTCCTGGGCTCAAGTGATCCTCCTGCCTCAGCCCCCGAAGTAGCTGGGACAGGCACATGCCACCACGCCCAGCTAATTTTTCTATTTTTAGTGGAGACAGGGTCTCACTCTTACTCAGGCTGGTCTCGGAACTCCCTGAGCTCAAGCAGCCCTCCCACCTCGGCCTCCCAGAGTGCTAGGATTACAGGCGTGAGCCACTGCACCTGGCCTAAATTTCCTAATTTTATGACAGCTCTTGGCCGGGAGGTTTGCATGACTGAGAACTACTATTGTCTGCTACATTGCTTGTTTCTTGATCATTGTCCATAGGCGAACCTTTTCTGTGAGGCTGTGAAGTCAGTAATGTTCAGCCTTTTCATCAAAATATTTTGCAAATAATTCCACAGGACTTTTCTGCCCACAAAAATTATATACCTACCAAATTTGTTTGACTTATTCTCTTATTCTCTTTACCAGAATCACCTTAAGCCAGCTCAGTTTTACATACAAAACGTGGAGATTATTCATTCAGGTGAAATAGGTTTCTTCTGTCAAATCAATCAGAGAAGAAACAATAAGTATCCAATATGATATTACTGAATTCTTCCCTGAGGGTTTCTCATGATACCCTAATTGAAATGGAATAGAAAATGTAGACATTGTAATTTAAATTCCATTTTAGCTTTCTACTTGATCCCCTTTGGCTTACTCTTCTTTGGCATACTCTTAATTTCTTTTAGATCCAAAGCATGTGCTTAAATTCATGCATGATTGAAAAATTTCACAATGTGTAATATAAATGCATTTAACACATTTTACTTTAATGTGTAATACTCTATAAACATTTTAGAATTTTAAATATAAAGCAAATGTGTGGGTTCCTTTTCTTTTTTAAGGATAGAATTGTATGGATTTATCTACATTTAGATAATACAGAGTAAAAAGTACAAAGGTCTCACCCAACTCCCCATTTCACCTCCAATTCTGCTCAACTAGAGTAGGTCAATCTTAGCAGTATGACAGATATCCTTCCACATATTTTCTACACATTGCATGGACAGCTTAAACATGGTAAGCTTTTCTTTAATGAGTTCTTCATGCATTATATGTTAAGAACTCCAGTGATTAGCACAGTCATAATGAGGACAGATTCTGATAGCATGTTGGACTTATCAATAAAGCAGATTTTAAAATAGAGATTCATTGCTGGTTTGTATTTAATGTCTTTCTGAGATTAGACTCAAGGCCAGTTTAGGGAGCAAGAGCTGATAGAATAAGCTTAATGGGATGGCAATGCTGGGTATGATTTAGTCAACCGTAAAATGAGAAATGGCTTCCTTACCACAGTCCTGCTTACAAACAGCTGGTAATGTTTGTCTTTTAAATAGGGATAGAGGGAACAGCCAGTAGGATATAAGGGAAAAGAAAATCAAATTTAAAGGTTAATGATCTTTTTTTTTTTTTTTTACTAGTTGTATAATAAAACATTTTGTGATTTCATTATATTAGCAAAGCATTCTCAATTCCAAGGTTCCCAGCATTGCTACTGTGACATCCCCCAAGAGCTTTTATTTCAGCAAGTCTGAACTTGCCTTGTATGTAGTCTTCAACCTGAATGATATACCAATGCAACTGAACAGGGAAATAATGTCTTGAGTATTTTTTATGACTAACAGCCTTAGCAACCATCAAATGTCACCCTTTTTTATTTTGGAATGTGAATTTCATGAGTAAACTATTGTGTTAAATTAGTGTGTCTCCTGTCCTGTGTATATATTTTCTTTCACCAAAACAGTATCTAATTTCCTATCCTGAAAACATGTAGTTGTTATTCAGTACTTACAGTTCCAGTTACTTTCCAGGTATTATCTCATCATCTTATTTAATTCCCACACAAATCTAAATGGTAGGTTGTATTATTTTTCTGCTGAAGCAAGCTTAGAAAGATTAAATGAGGGCCAGGCGTGGTGGCTCACGCCTGTAATCCTAGCACTCTGGGAGGCCAAGGTGGGAGGATTGTTTGAGCTTAGGAGTTCGAAACCAGCCTGAGCAAGAGCGAGACCCCATCTCTACTAAAAATAGAAAGAAATTAGCTGGACAACTAAAAATATGTAGAAAAAAATTAGCCAGGCATGGTGGTGCATGCCTGCAGCCCCAACTACTCGGGAGCCTGAGGGATTGCTTGAGCCCAGGAGTTTGAGGTTGCTGTGACCTAGGCTGATGCCACGGCACTCTAGCCTGGGCAACAGAGTGAGACTGTGTCTCAAAAAGAAAAAAAAAAAAGGTGAAATGACTCACCCAAGTTAGTGGCAAAACTGACAGTAAAATTGTGACCTGTTGAGTTTAACTTTTGGAATGTTGAAGTAAGGACCTCCAAAAATCTCTTCCATAAAAGCAACAAGAATACTGGCAAAAAATTATCAGATCAACTTTTTCAGAACTCTGGAAATTAACTAAAGTTTGCAACAGTCCAAGGAAAATTTATTTAAGAAAATTGCCTGAATTTTGGTAAGACTAGAAAGATTTGTGACAGTTTAAATTGTGCTGAATCTATTCCTCTGTCCCTGGTAGCCTGGAAAGTCAGTAGCCTCACAACTGTGGTAGCTGTGAAAAACAGCAGTCTAGCAACCAATTGAGAAGGCAGAGGATTTAGTACTCCTTAAAGTCCCACCCTCATAGAATTGTTACTATTTGAGCTGTCTGCCAGCTCACTGAAAATCTCCATTTTCAGGGCTTATCTTTATAATATTTGACCAGATTCATAGCTTGCTCTGTTCTATCCCCAGGGCTTTTTTTTTTTTTTTTTTTGAGACAGAGTCTCACTCTTTTGCCTAGGCTGGAGTGAGTGCCGTGGCATTAGCCTAGCTCACAGCAACTTCACACTCCTGGGCTCAAGCAATCCTGCCTCAGCCTCCCGAGTAGCTGGGACTATGGGCATGCGCCACCATGCCCGGCTAATTTTTTCTATATATTTTTAGTTGTCCGATTAATTTCTTTCCATTTTTAGTAGAGACGGGGTCTTGCTCTTGCTCAGGCTGGTTTTGAACTCCTGAGCTCAAACAATCCCCACCCCCGCTGCCGCCGTGTTGGCCTCCCAGAGTGCTAGGATTATAGGCCTAAGCCACCGCTGCCCATGGCTGGCCTATCCCTGGGGCATTTTTAAAAACAATCAGCAACAATTGTTTAAAACAAAAGGTTGATGAAAAAGCATAAAGGAAAAACTGGAGAATGGAATGTCCTTAGGAGTCTTTGAAAAGCTTCAGCATATTCCTTAGAATCTAGAAAATGACACACATGTTCAGGACTGTCCACATGCCCAGGGAAAGAACTGTGAAGGCCCTAATCTCTCACCTCTATCTGATACTGAGGCTCTCTGCAGGCAGGAAGTGAGGGCCAAGGTAGAGTTGTAAATTGCCAGCTGGAGCATTGATAATGTGCCTCAACACACACAGAAAGTGCCTCAGCAAAAGCTGAGCAACTTAGTGGTTCAAGGCCTTTAATGAAATCTCATTCCAACCATTAGCTGACTACTAAAAGACTCTTAACAGAGACTTCCGTGGCCACACACAGCAAAGGATACGAACTTGAATTATTCCAGGAAAGTTAATAAACAGTAACAATAACAAATCCTGGGGAAGAAAGGAATCTGATTTCCATAGTTGTCATATTGTGTTATTTAAAATTTCTAGTTTTCAACTAAAATTTACAAGCCACGCAAAGAAACAGGAAAGTATGGCCTGTACACAGGAAAATTAAAAGAAGTCAACAGAAAATGTCCCTGAGGTAGTCCAGACATTGTATTTACTAGACAGCTGAAATGAGCTATTATAAATATGCTACAAAAAATAAAGGAAACCATGTGTGAAGAATTAAAGGAAAATATGAAAACAGTGTTTCACCACATAGAGAGTATCCAATAGATAGAAATTATTTTTTAAAATAGAAATTCAGAAGTTGAAAAGTTCAATAGCTGGAATGAATTGGCTTAAGAAAGAATCAGCAAACTTGAAGACACATGCACTGAGATTATCCCAGCTGAGGAACAGAAGGAAAAAATAATGAAAAATGAACAAAGTATGGGTGACATGTGGGACATTATCAAGTATACCATCATACACATAATGGGAGTTCCAGAAGAAGAAAGGAACAGAAAGAATATTTCAAGAAATAATGGCCAAAAAACTCCCAAATCTGATGAAAAACTTGATCTGCACATTGAAGAATCTCAACAAACTCTAGGTAGGATAGATTCAAAGTAACACATACCTAGACACATAGTAGTCAAACAGTTGAAAGCCAAAGACATAAAGAAAATCTTGAAAGCAGTAGGAAAACAGTAAATCCTCACATAGAAGAGATCCTCAATGCTATTAACAACTGACTTCTCATCAAAAACCATGAGGCTGGTGAACAGTGGGATGACATGTTTAAAGTGCTTCAAGAAAGACTGTCAGCCAAAAATTCTATATCCAGCAAAACTGTCCTTCAAAAATGAAGGAGAAATCTAGGCATTCCAAAATAAAAACTGAGAAAATTCGTCATGAGCAGACCTGTCCTATAAGAAATACTAAAGAGAAGAGTGTCTTCAGGCACTATAAGAGGACACTAGTCAATATTTTGAATCCACACAAAGAAATAGCACCAGTAAAGGTAACTGCATAGGTAAATGTAAAAGTCAGTATAAATGTATTTTTATTTGTAACTCTTTTTTCTTGTAAATATAATAAAGCAATAATATAAAACTGATGGATTTATAATGTATAGATATGTAATTTGCATGATAATACTACAAAGGCGAGGGAGAGAATGGAGCTAAACCAAGCGAAGTTTTTCTATACTAATGAATTTGTGTTGACATTAATCTAAACTAGATTGCTGGGTTTCTTTTGATATAAAATTCACCCTGTTGAACTGTACACTTTAGGCCGGGCATTGTAGCTCACACCTGTGATCCTAGCATTTCTGGAGGCCAAGGTGAGAGAATCTCTGTAGGCCATGAGTTTGAGAACGCCTGAGCAACATAGTTGTACCCTGTCTCTACAAAAAAAATGTAAAAATTAGCTGGGCATGATGACGTATACCTATAGTCCTACCTACTTGGGAGGCTGAGGCAGAAGGATTGTTTTGAGTTTTAAGGTTGCAGTGAACTGTGATCATGCCACTGCACTCTAGCCTGGGTAATAGAAGAGACCCTGTCTCCAAAAATAAAGAAAATAAGGCGTACGATTTAATAGCTTTTAGTATATTCACAGTATTGTGCAACTATTACCTATATCTAATTCCAGAATATTTGTATCACTCCAAAAAAGAGAAACCACTAATCTACTTTCTGCCTCTTTGGATTTGCCTATTCTGGACATTTCATATAAATGGAATCATACAATATGTGGTCTTTTGTGTCTGGCTTCTTTCACTAGCATTGTGTTTTTAAGGTTTATCCGTGTGCTAACATGTATTATTACTTCATTTTTTTTAATTACTGAAAAATAATCCATTGTATGGATTCATCAGTTAGTGAACATTTGGGTTGTTTCTACTTTTTGGCTATTATGAATAATGCTGCTATGAACATTCATGTACAAAGTTTTGTGTAAAGATACATATTCTTTTTCAACCCTGACTGCACTGCAGTTCACTTCCTACACTAATAACCTGCAGTTAGTACAGACCTTACAAGGACTCAGTCCCTCAGAAAACTGCTCCCAATTCAGATCCTGCCACAAGTGTTTCCACTCTGCCTGCACTTCTGACTGGCTGTAAATTCAAGGGCTCCCATGACCCCCTCAGGTTCAGTACAGTGCTTTGATAGGAGCCATGAATGCGCCTAGTACAAGCACTCAACCCAGAACTGGGGTGTGAGAACTTGTCAAGGAAGGTGTCCCAGAAGTGACTTCTAAGCTGCAACTGGAGTTTTGAGTCATAGGCAGTAGCTAGGAAGAGAGGTTTGGAAAAGTATTTAGGCAGAAGTAACAGCATATATGAAAGCCTAGTTGTGTGTCTGTGTGTAAGTATATGTATGTGTATGTGATATACAGAGAGAAAGATATGTAAGATTTAAGAATTAATTTAAGAATTTGAGCATCAAGTATGAAAAGTAATTAAAAGTAAGGTTTGAGGAAAAGTAGAAGCAATATCATCTAGACTTTTATAGGCCATTTTTAAAGAGGTTGGACTTATTGCAGAGAGTGTAAAAAAGAACCAGATCCCAGAAAGATCCCTGAAGGACACCAAATGTAACGAATGGCAGAAAAAAACGTGTGTGTGAAAAAAAGATAGAGAAGGCAAAACTAAAGAGGCAGAGGGAAAACCAGTAGAATATGGAGGGAGTCACCAAAGCCAAAGGAAATGTATTTGAAAAAGCTGCATCAAATGCTGCTAAAATGTTAAGACAAGGACCTAGGAGCATCCATGAGATAGAGTTGGCGATATGGAGAGAGTGAGTCTGGCAAGAGCTGTTGGAGCAAAAGCCAAGCTGCAGTAGGTTAAAGAGTAAAGGAGATTCTGGGAAGCGGGGGCAGGAAATCTTGATAGGCTGGGGGCAAGGGAGGTCAGGCAGAGCAAGGCAGAAACAGAAAGCTTGATGCCACTGGAGGATGACTTGACATGGTGGGATAGTTTTGTTTTGTAATAGGGGAGACTTAAGCACATTCACACACTTTTGAGATCCAGAAGAGGATAGATATGAGAAGAGAAAGAAAATAAATGGGACAAGATCCCAAAGAACGTGAGAGAGGATCAGTAGGATGAAGAATGAATGTGTGCAGGTAACTTCACAAGTTTGATGCTGAGCAGTTGAGGAGATGCAATCTGATGGCCTCTTTTTTTCTGAGAAGTAGTAGAGATTGGTACCTACTAAATGCAAGAGAGGTGGTAGATAGTTATGATATTTAAGGAGAATGCAGGAGACTTGGAATAGACACAGTAAAGAAGGGGGAGGTGCTGAATTAGGGACCTAACTAGTTTCTGGACAGAGGTGATGGCCCTGAGATTGAAATTTAGAAATTTACAGTGGCACCCCTCTGCTCTAATATAAGATTTTCTCCATCAGCATTCAGCAGCCTGAAGATAAGGGCAGAAGGAAGAAATTTTTATTGAATCAGGGCTATGGTTTTTGCCAGGTGGGTGCAGTCAAGGGATAAAAGGTGGTAATATGATGGATCAAGGACTCTAGTCCAGATAGGGAAAGAAGTGAAGACGATAAGAAAGTGAGAATTGAGAAGGTCTACAGTCAGTGACTAGAAATGCCAG